>OU342745.1:402769245-402828287 GCA_910589775.1 Avena eriantha
AAAATCCGAAATGGGATCCATGTACGAAAATCCAGAGTGTGGACTTTGGTGGACTTACCGGATGGCCGTAAGGCTGTCGAGAACAAATGGATTTTCAGAGAGAAAAACAGATGCTGATGGTAATATTACCATCTATAAAGCTTGACTTGTCGCGAAAGGGTTCCGACAAATTCAAGGAGTTGACTATGATGAGACATTCACCACCAGTAGCGAAGCTAAAATCTGTGAGGATTTTGTTAGCAATTGCTGCACATTTCGATTATGAGATTTGGCAGATGGATGTCAAAACGGCGTTCCTTATGGTGACATAGAGGAAGAGTTGTATATGTATACAACCCAAGGGTTTTGTCGATCCTAAAGATGCTGACAAGGTATGCAAACTTCAGCGCTCCATTTATGGACTGAAGCAAGCATCCCGTAGTTGGAATCAATGTTTGATAAAGTAATCAAAAACTTTGGATTTATACAAACTTATGGAGAAGCTTGTATTTACAAGAAAGTGAGTGGGAGCTCTGTAGCATTCCTAGTACTGTATGTAGATGACATATTGTTGATTGGGAATGATATAGAACTTCTTAATAGCGTCAAAACCTATTTGAATAATAGTTTTTTCAATGAAGGATTGGCGAAGCGGCATACATTCTAGGCATCAAGATTATAGAGATAGATCAAGACACCTAATAGGGCTTTCACAAAGTACATACTTGGACAAAGTTCTAAAGAAGTTTAGAATGGAAGATAGCAAGAAAGGGTTCGTGCCCATGTTGTCAGGTAAGACCTTGAGTAAAACTCAAAGTCCAGCTACGGCAGAAGATAGAGAGAAAATGAATAAAATTCCCTATGCCTCGGCCATAGGTTCTATCATGTATGCCATGCTGTGTACAAGACCGGATATAGCACATGCTGTTAGTTGACTAGCATAGATATCAAAGTGATCCTGGAGAGGAACACTGGACAGCGGTCAAGAATATCCTGAAGTACCTAAATAGGACTAAGGATATGGTTCTTCTTATGGAGGAGGTGATGAACAGCTTGTTGTAAACGGTTACACCGATGCTAGTTGGAACACCGATCCGGATGACTCAAAGTCAGAGTCGGGTTACGTATTTATTTTGAATGGTGCTGCAGTGAGCTGGAGGAGTGCGAAGCAAAGCGTTGTGGCGAAATCTTCAACTGAATCGGAATACATAGCTGCTTCGGAGGCTGCACAAGAAGCCGTTTGGATGAAGGAATTCATTACTAGAACTCGGTGTGGTTCCCAGTGCGTTGTGACCCGATGGCCATCTCTGTGACAACACAAGTGCCATAGCTAATGCGCAGGAGCCAAGGTCACATAGCAAGCTGAAGCACATACAAGCTACGTTTCCACGCTATTCGCGAGTATGTCCGAGATGGTGACATAACAGATTTGCAAAGTACACACTGATCTGAATGTGGCAGGTCCGTTGACTAAACCTCTCCCTAGGGCAAAGCATGACCAACACCAGAACGCCATGGGTGTTCGGTATATTACCATGTAATCTAGATTATGACTCTAGTGCAAGTGGGAGACTGTTGCAGATATGCCCAAGAGACAATAATAAAAGTGGTTATTATTATATCTTTGTGTTTATGATGAATTTTTACATCGCATGCTATAATTGTATTATTAGGAAACATCTAATACATGTGTGTTTGTAACATAAGAGAGATCCCTAGTAAGCCTCTTGTTGAACTAGCTTGTTGATTAATGGATGATTATGGTTCCTGCATGGATCATGGACATTAGGATGTGATTAATAACAAGGTCAATACTTATGGAGAATGATGGTGAGGACACACACACCCATAGTAAGCGTAAGCATAAGATCAAGTCCATTAAGTTGTATTGCTGTCAGCTTTCAAACACAGAGTAACCTATTCCTTCGACCATGAGGTTATGTTAAATCACCACACTGGATGAATACTTTGATGAAATCAAACGACTCCGCTTTCGTAACTGGGTGGTTATAAAAGTGTCATTGGGTATTCTGAAAGAAATGTGTGAAGCTCATGAACCAAGATTGGGATTTGTCCATCCATATGACGGATAGATATGCTCTGGGCCCTCTCGGTGGAATGTCATCTAGTTAGCTTGCAAGCATGTGACTAGGTCACAAGGGATGACATATCACGGAACGAGTAAAGAGTACTTATCAGTAACGAGGTAGAACTAGGTATGGAGATACCGACGATCAAACCTCGGATAAGTATAATATCGTGAGACAAAGGGAATTAGTTTCGTATGTAAATGGTTCAATCGATCGTGAAGTCATCGTTGAGTATGTGGGAGCCATTATGGATCTCCAGGTCCCGCTGATGGTTATTGATATGAGATGTGTCTCTATCATGTCTACATATTCACGAACCGTAGGGTGACACACTTAAGGTTCGAAGTTATTTTGAGTAGATATGGAATGTGCGTTGGAGACCGAATGTTGTTCGGAGTCTCGGAATGGATCCGGGACATCACGAGGAGATCCGGAATGGTCCGGAGAATAAGATTCATATATAGGAGATCATTTTATGAGATAGGAAATGTTCCGGAGTATTTGTATGAGGATTCTAGAAGGTTTGGAATGTTTCGGAAGGTTCTGAAGATATCTTGGAGTTGCTTGAAAATCAAGATAGGGATCAAGAGTCCTGGTGGGTCAAGATACGGATTCGTGGGGAGGAGGACTCCTCCACCCACCTCCAATCTCCGGCCTAGGGGAGGAGAGGAGTCCTACAAGGACTCCCTCCCCATGGCGCCATCCCCTCTTAAATAGAGGGGGCAGGGGGGCGCCCCCTCTCATAACGCTCTCATAACGGTCCAATCTCTGCCGCCCTCTCCTCCACCATATATTCCTGCACAGGCATAGGCGAAGCCCTGCAGAATTCTCTACTCCACCACCACCACCACACCGCCGTGCTTCTGGGATTCCGTGGAGAAGATCTACTACCTCCGCTGCTCGTTGGAACGGGGAGGGAAGGTCTGCTTCGACTCCGCACGTGTGACCGACTGCGGAAGCGCTGCCGAATTGCGGCGCCGGAAGGATCGTCAACTTGACCAAGGGCGGAAGCGCTGCTAGAACGCGACGCCGGAAGGATCGTCTACTTGACCGAAGGCGGGAAGCGGCTGCTGGAAACGCGACGCCGGAAGGATCGTCCACACGATCTTGAGATCGGCAGTGATTCGACTACATCAACCACGAGATCTAATCTCGTTAACGCTTTCGGATCTACGAGGGTTAGTTCCCATATATCTCGTTGCTCATGTCTAATAGATTAGATCTTGGCTTTTATCTAGATTAGATCTAGTTTTGTTCGTTCTTGCGGTAGAAATTTTTTGTTTCCATGCTACGAACCCATCATGATCACCCTGGTATGGTATGCTTCGACGGCGAGCGCTTGAGACTGAGTCGCGCCGTCGTCCGGAGCTGGAGCCTGAATAGATCGACATGAACGCCTCCACGGTCCTTCCAGCGCGCACTTTGCATATGCTACCGTCTCAGGACCACCTGAGCACCGTTGGGTGGAGGGGAGGGGTATCACTTCCTACATAACAACATCACAAAATGCAATCTGCATCCCACATGATGAATCAAGGTCAGTTTTCCTAGACACATATTGCACCCATTCGATGTTGCTGTAGTCTGTGTATTTAGATGTCCAAGATTGCAAAATATAGACCTCGACATTGATCAAGCGGTGTTGTGGTGCCCAATTTTGAGATTTTTCCTATGTTGTTGCGGATGATGGGACTCGAGGTAGCATCGTGCTCGCCTGCAGGGCTAAGAGATTACATCTGGTTAGCAACTTTATTACCTCGTGTTTAGTGGCAGTCCATGGTTTCATGATAAAGCCTTGGTTGTCCTGTCAATATGATCTCAGTTCATGGGCTACAAGATGGCACGCACAAGCTGCTTTTCCTCCAAGCTCTGAAGAACAATGTCGAGATTGATCGTTACATTAACTTTGTGTCTGTAGTAAGTATTATGTCCTCCTGGGGCCGCAATTTTTCCTTCGGGTAGTAAAAATTTAGATGAATATGGTCAGCTAATTAAGTTCTGGATAATTAAGTTAAATGGTTGTGATCCTAAAGTCAGCACATGGATGTTTTATTACGTGATTTACATTTAAACAAAAACAAACTAAACAAACTTGGTTTAGTCAGATCATGGTGCCATGTGCATCAGTACGTGTTTGATGTATACCGATCAAATCAACATATCATGTACTTGAATATTTGGATGTTTAAGATTCAACAGAAAATATTGAAAATTCTCATAGGATTCCTTGTTCAATGCAATGCCATTGAAAATAATTTCTAACATTTTAATAAACTCTTATTCTCCAAACTCAAAGCAGTTAACTTTTGGATAGTTCAAGTTTTTCATCCAAATTATTTTCTTCTTCATCCGTTGCATCGCACAAGTATGTCTCCTATAGAACAAAATATAAACCGAACGTGTGAACCTGAAAACCGAATTACCATGAGAATTCAGCCAATCCGGGTCAATTGGGTTTGACCCACACCCGGAGGGAGGGCAAGACCTTCGCGGAGTAGGGTGATGAAGTAAGCCGGGTGACCTGTTGAGCCTACCCAAAGTAAGCCACGGGAGCGATGAAGCTAGCTACTTTTTGTGACACGCTCTTATATAAACAACGAACACACTTTATGTGACTGCAGTGACATATTTTCTCTCTCGGTGCAACGCACGGGTATTTATGCTAGTTTTTCCCTATATAACAAGCAAATGCACAAGTACTTTTTTATTTGTCCCCTTTTCCTTTACATATGTTAAATCACTTGTTCTTGTTCTTTTTCTTTTTTCAGATCAAACGCATATTTTCTTCTCCACCTTAGAGAATTTCCGTCAGTTACCTCAAGATTCATCCGGACACTACTTGTTGGTTGTTCTAAACATAAAGAAAGAAAGGTTTGAGGTGATAGATTCCCTTGCAAGCAGAGGCCGTGCATTATTGATGGAGTCTTGCCACTTTCTTATTGAAAATATAAAAATCATGTGGGCGAAGGAGTATGTTGATTCAAAAGTGGATATTGCTGATTGGCCAATAGAAATTATCGATAGCCCAAAGCAGACAAATGGATGAGTTTTCCTCTTTCTTTTCTATAGAGATATCTTTTCTGTGCAATTTCCTTTATTATAGTGCAAGCATTTGCAAGCTTTTAATAGAGATTTTTCATCTTTTTCTCATCCAAGGTATGACTATGGATTCTTCACTCTCCAAAATCTGGAAGAGAAACATGGAAGGACGACGATATCTTTCACACAGAAAGATCTAACCAAGATAAGGATACTATTCATAGATAGGTTGATTCGCTTTGTGGACAACAAAGCATCGTGGTAACTATTTGTTAGGTACCACTTCCACAGGTAAAATTTCAGAGAACAAAACCCCATGTGTATATATGCTCACTTCATGTCTTAACTTGTTTCTTACAACTTATAAGTTCCATCTGTCACACAAGATAGCACACTTGTAGTACTAGATAACACACTTTGTTTCTTAAAGTAACTAAAAAGTAGACAAAATATATATAGTACCAGGAAATTATGCGTTCTTTATTTTAAAAACACAAAATTACTAAAATAGACCTAGAAGAGGAAATTTCTCAGGATTTCCATCCTAATAGGACAGTTGCATGCATTGTGATTCGTCTGATTGCATGCACTACATTTTGTCAAGCGAGGTTTCTTCAATTGTAGCCCACTCTTCTTGCTTTTAAAACTTGGCCTCCCATTAGTTATCACCATAGGGGGGTCTCTTGCAATTGCATCACGAGCATAATTACGATCTTTTTCAATAGATTCTGGGTCAAGACTTGTCGTAGCTTTACTTCTCTTCTTCCTCTTTGCAGCTTCTGCAGCATTTCTTTTTCAGTTCAGCCATTTCTTTCTCCATCGCCTTCATGTGCCTTTTAGCAATCTCAGCTATCTTCTCTGAAGATGGTAGACCTATGGCTAGCTTGGCAAAATTATTGCATAGGTTGCCATAGCGCAACAACCACATATCTTTCCTAGAAAGCTTGCAATCTACAGGCTTCACATGTGTCTCCACATCTGGTATAACGATATCAAGAGGTTTCATTGACCACCTCACTGGCATGCAGCGCTTTGGAACTTCAATCACCGTGCATAGGTAGATCATGACTTTCATCACATGGTAGCATAGAATCCCATTGATACGTTGCTAACGTATCTATAATTTTTGATGTTCCATGCTTGGTTTTTATCTACTCTCTTATGTTTTGTTCCAACTTTGGAGTATTTTTATACACTTTCTGGGACTACCCTATTAACAAGATGTCATAGTGCCAATTGCATGTTTTCTGCTGTTTTTGGTTCCAGAAAGTCAGAAAATGAATATTCTCGGAATTTGACAGGACAAAAGCCATAGTCAATATTTCACGGAGGGGAACATGGAGCCAGAAGACGAGACGGAGAGGGGCCAGGGGCCGGCCACACCATAGGGTGGCGCGGGTCCCCTGGCCACGCCACTAGGTGGTGTGGGCCCCTCCGGCCTCCACCGAACTTGCCCTTTTGCCTATAAGATGCCTCCTGATGCAAAAAACCCTAAATAGTCAAGCCTCTAGCCACGAAAAGTTCCGCAGCGCTGCCGCCACTAAAGGGGAGATTTGGGGAACAGAAAGTCTCTGTTCCGGCACCCTGCCGGGAAGGGGAAGTGCCTCCAGAGCCATCTCCATCGATCTCCACCACCATATCCATCGTCGTTGCTGATTCCCATGATGATGAGGGAGTAGTTCTTCCTCAAGGCTAAGGGTTCCACCGGTAGCTATGTGTTCATCTCTCTCTCTATGCGTGATCATATTGTGATCATGAGCTTTGTAATCAAGTAGATCTACCTTGCTACTCAAGTGCTTTAATAGATCTCTGCTATCCCCATGTGTGTGAAAGTGACAGTGTGCACACCATGGTGGCACTTAGGCTAGAGATTACACATACTTATTATGAGTTATATTTGGAGTTGGATGTCTTTATAAAATTGTGGTGTTTTTTGGAACCATCTAGTGCTCAAGGTGACAGTGTGGGGTTATCTATATGGGAAATGCTTACTTTGAGGTGTGTTGTTATAGCCCTACCATGGATTAGAGTCTCCAACCGGAGAGTATTTTAGAGTAGTATCATAAAAGGAAGATATTTATATGAGAGTGTTCACTAGTGAAAGTATGATCCCTAGGCCTTGTTTCTAATCATTGAAACACCGTTTGCAATTAGATCTGTTACATGTTTGCTTGCTTCCATCTTTATTTTAGTTTGTCGTTAGTCTCTTCCACGTCAATCACGCGCCAGCAAGTATTTTCTGGCACCGTTGCAACTTATAATTATCCATACCACTTGTATTTCACTATCTCTTCGCTGAAGTAGTGCACCTATACACATGACAAGTGTATTGGGTGTGTCGGGAAAACAAGAGACTTCTTGTATCTTGATTGCAGGGTTGCTTGAGAGGGAATACCTTTGACCACTTCCTCCCTGAGTTTGATAAACCTTAGGTGATCCACTTAAGGGTAAACTTGCTACTGTTCTACAAACCTCTGCACTTGGAGGCCCAACAACTATCTACAAGAATAGAAGTGCGTAGACATCAAGCTATTTTTTGGCGCCGTTGCCGGGAGGTAAGGTAAAAGGTACTCACATCCTCCAATGGGAGTCCTCGAAGTTATTTCCTTTAGATTCTGCAATTTTGTCTTTTTGTTTCTTGTTTTCACTAGTTAGGCTTAATGGAAAACAACAACAAAATTAGAGAGCTTTATAGTATTTATCTTGATTTAGGACATGAAGTGTTTGAAGAGAAAATAAAAAAACCTATGGAACTTTATTTGCATGCTAATAGCAATGTTTTTAGTATGAATTCTTAGGACACCATTATTGCTAATGCTAGGGAAAAGTCTAAGCTTGGGGAAGCTAGTTTTTATGAAAATGATCTTTTTAGTTCCCCAGCTTTGGAAGATAGGTATTTTATTGCTTATGATGATAACAAACCTCCAATATATGATGATTACAATGATGAATATGATATTTCAGTCCACCTACTATTGAGGAGAAAATTAATGACTACAATATGCCTCCTATATTTTATGATTATGGTGATGAGAATAATAATGATAGCTATTTTGTTGAATTTGCTCCACTATAAATAATAAGAATGAATATGCTTATGTGGAGAGTAATAATTATTATATGCATGTGGCTCATGATAAGAATGTTTTATGTGATAGCTATATTGTTAATTTTATTCATGATGCTACTGAAATTTATTATGAGAGGGAAACATGGTTTTATGCATCTCAATAATATTAAGTTTCCCCTCTTTATGTTGAAAATTTTGAAGTTGCACTTGTTTTGCTTTCCTATGCTTGTTGCTTTGTGCTTTCATGACTTGTTTCTTTACAAGATTCCTATGCATAGGAAGTGGGTTATACTTAAATGTGTTTTGAATTTGCTTCTTGATGCTCTCTTTTACTTCAATTCATATTTCTTATGTGAGAATCTTCTCAAACTATCATGCCTAACTTAAAGGCGTTAAAGAAAAGTACTTATTGGGAGATAGCACAAAAGTTTTAATTGAGTCTTGGAAGTTATTACCTCTGTAATAACCGCTCCTTATCATTTTGTCTGGTTTTTGTACCAAGAATAACCTCTAATGAGAGAGAAGTAATGCTTGGGAAAGTTGATATCCCAAAACAGATTTTTGTTCTTCACCGTAAACATTTGTGTAAAATCTCTGTACGTCGGTTTGAGGCGTGAATATTTGTGCTTCTGACCCCGGTTGTTATCTAACTTTTGTTAGTTCAACACTTTTTGATTTGAGCAACAGAAAGTGTTCAAAAAAATTTGGTTTTTACCTCCTGGTCCGTTTTGACAGATTTCTGCCATTATTTACATTTGCTTCTTGTTGGTTCGTTTTTGGGTTCTATTTGGGGAATAGAGATTTTTGAGGGAAGTGCTACAGTATCTTGTGTTTTAATGGAAGTCTTATTGGTGTTGAAACTAAACCCAAAGACTTATTATCTTGAGTGCACTAATGTTGCTAATAAAGATTGTGTGAAGTTTTGTATGAAGGAAAAATTTCAGATGTATGGAAGGAATGAGTAATGAGATGAAGAATGGATTAAATCTCAAGCTTGGGGATGCCACGTGTGTCACCCCAAGAAATATCCAAGAAGTACAAGCGTCAAAGCTTGGGGATTCCCAAGGCATCCCCTTCTTCATCAATAAAAATCCCAGATTTCTTCCAAACACTTCATTTTCATTGTTTCATGCATAGTTACGTTGTTCTTGGAGCGTCTTCTTTTTTGTTTTCATTTTTCTTTTTCATTTGCTTGGTTTTCTTAGTTTGCTTGAATAAATTGGTTGGGCCCCCTCTTTCATACATTGGTTTGGTTTGGATTGGAAAAGAGTAGGAAAAGTTCATGCTTAAGTGGTAAAGCGAGCTTGTTTTTGACTGTGGCCTATGCTTGGTCAGGCCATGCTTGATATCGTTTTGGCTTTATGCTTAGTGATCTTTGCTGTAGCATGACATGTTATAAACAATTGAGATTCCTTAATGTGCCTTGGAAGGATCATGCATTGTTCTAGCATATTAAAGCATGGTATTGTGGTACTCTCCTTTGATGCTTTATTTGGGTTGGCTTGGCGCATGCTCACACCATGTTATGACTATCCCAAGTCACCATAGCCTTTATGATCCTTTAGTTTTCGACTTGTAATATCACTTTATGCTTTAATCAATGATGTTTTGTCGCTCTGCATGATTATGGCCATTATTGCTCTATTAGTTGGTCGCTCCCAGTCTTTTGCTAGCCTCCGTAACCAAGTATGAGTTCCACTCATGCATCCAACTCCTAAAACCAAGTTATTCCAAAGAGTCCACCATACATACCTATTAGCATTTGCTATTCCAAGTATATTCATGTTTTTATCTACCTTCTGAATTAAACTTGTTATGTGAAAATTAGTGATCAAAGCTCTCACAAACTTGATGGCACACTTTACTTTCTTGCATTTAATAAACTTGAACCATTGGGTCCATCTTTGTTGCGTATATGCTTGCGCTTTATAAGTTGAAATTAGCAGAACCATGTATCATGGGGAACGCTTTCAACATTGCACTTGTACTTTGTACCTCGTTAATATCATGTTCTTTTGCTTATGGATCCCGGCGGTGAAATAAAAGTGGAACTTGTAATATCATGGTGTTTGTATGTGTGTTAGAGAAATGTCTGGGCCGCTAGCCTAAGCCATGCCTAATCATGGTGGAAACTTGCAGCATAACCATAATGAGCACTCTATGAAGCATCCTCAATAAAAACCTATGCAAATAACAAATAAAAAGATCGCTGATATGCTCATTGTCTGCTTGCCTTGTCATTTTGATTATGGGATAGCTCCTGTATCATGTGCAAGGGGTACCTCGTTGGAGGTTCTCTATGATACATATGTACTTACAATGATAAGAGCTTACTTATGACTAAAGTTGAGTAGCATGAGGTTCGGTCTTTGTAAGTAAGGGGCATGAGATTTCGGCTTATAACTTGTCAAGCATATCCTATTATTTGTGTCACTTTAACCTTAATCACATAAATATGCTTATGATAGGGGCAACGAGAGCTGAAAGCTAACAAGTACCATAATTTTTGGAAGCTCTTTATGAAACTTGAATCTCTACTTCCTTCTATGAAGGCCTTTCTTTTACTTTTATGTTGAGTCTCCATCCTCTATCTTTATGCACCTATTAAGAGAGCATAGTGGCCATTCTTAGTTTAATGTGCATTGTCCCAAGACTTGTTTATTGATGCATAACTTTGATATTGCTTGTTCTTAAACTACTTGTATCTAGTCACTCTTATGAAATTTGAAGGTGTCCTGTGCATTTATGTTTTGCTACTCCATGAGGGACAAGCTAAATTCCACTATTCTATTTTTTCTATATGTGAAACAAACAAACGTCTTTCAAGCATTTTTATTCATGAATCCTTTGTTTGTATCCTTTCATGCTGCAGCATAGTTACTTTGTCTTATTATTTTCGTGCTCATGTTTAGAGTACTTTGATCCTAGCTTTCAATGCTTGCAAATGGTTTGATCTTGATTGTCATGGTGCATGTCACCTTAAAAATTATTCTTTCTTTTTATCACTTACCTACTCGAGGACGAGCAGGAGTTAGGCTTGGGGATATTGATACGTTGCTAACGTATCTATAATATTTGATGTTCCATGCTTGGTTTTTATCTACTTTCTTATGTTTTCCAACTTTGGAGTATTTTTATACACTTTCTGGGACTAACCTATTAACCAGATGCCATAGTGCCAGTTGCCTGTTTTCTGCTGTTTTTGGTTCCAGAAAGTCGAAAAATGAATATTCTCGGAATTGGACGGGACAAAAGCCAAAGTCAATATTTCACCGAGGGGAACATGGAGCCAGAAGACGAGACGGAGAGGGGTTAGGGGCCAGCCACACCATAGGGTGGCACGGGTCCCCCTGGCCACGCCCCCAGGTGGTGTGGGCCCCTCCGGGCTCCACCGACCTTGCCCTTTCGCCTATAAGATGCCTCCCGATGCAAAAACCCTAAATAGTCAAGCCTCCAGCCACGAAATGTTTCGCAGCACCGCCGCCATTGAAGGGGAGATTTGGCAAATAGAAAGTCTCTATTCTGGCACCCTGCCAGGACGGGGATGTTCCCCCAGAGCCATCTCCATCGATCTCCACCACCATCTCCATCGTCGTTGCTGATTCCCATGATGATGAGGTAGTAGTTCTTCCTCAAGGCTAAGGGTTCTACCGGTAGCTATGTGTTCATCTCTCTCTCTATCTATGCATGATCATATTGTGATCATGAGCTTTGTAATCAAGTAGATCTACCTTGCTACTCAAGTGCTTTAATAGATCTTTGCTCCCCCATGTGTGTGAAAGTGACAGCGTGCACACCATGGTGGCACTTAGGCTAGAGATTACAAATACTTGTTATGAGTTATATTTGGAGTTGGATGTCTTTATGAAATTGTGGTGTTTGTTGGACTCATCTAGTGCTCAAGGTGACAGTGTGGGGTTTTCTAGATGGGAAAGATGAACTTTGAGGTGTGCTGTTATAGCCCTACCATCGATTAGAGTGTTCAACCGGAGAGTAGTTAAGAGTAGTATCATAAAGAAGAATATATTTATATGAGAGTGTTCACTAGTGAAAGTATGATCCCTAGGCCTTGTTTCTAAGCATTGAAACACTGTTTGCAATTAGATCTGTTACATGTTTGCTTGCTTCCATCTTTATTTCAGTTTGCCGTTAGTCTCTTCCACGTCAATCACACGCCATCAAGTATTTTCTGGCACCGTTACCACTTATAATTACCCATACCACTTGTATTTCACTATCTCTTCGCCGAACTAGTGCACCTATACACCTGACAAGTGTATCGGGTGTGTTGGGGACACAAGAGACTTCCTGTATCTTGATTGCAGGGTTGCTTGAGAGGGAATACCTTTGACCACTTCCTCCCTAAGTTCGATAAACCTTGGGCGATCCACTTAGGGGAAAACTTGCTACTGTTCTACAAACCCCTGCACTTGGAGGCCCAACAACTTTCTACAAGAATAGAAGTGCGTAGACATCACCCATCCTTATTATATTTGCGGCACTAATAGTTGTACATTTCATTTTCGGGATCAACATCAACAAAGTAACTTCTCCTCCCATACCCAAACACAGAATCCTAAACTGGAAAAAAAATTCAAACCTGTCAGGATTATCGGTACAAACCCGGGCATTGTAGGATGTTATCTTGCGAAGCTCTAGCTAGAAAATGTTGTAGATAGGCAGAGTGTAAGTCTTTAACCTCTATTTCTCACTGTTTTGTCCTTGCCTACAAACTCATGTGCATCTTCAGCAACTTCTACCTTCTCTTGCAATTTCATGTGTTGCTTAAAGAAACGAAGAAGGATGGAATGCGGATCAACATATTTCTTGAGCACTACATTAAATCCCTCTCTTCTAGCAGTAGTTGGAAGAATCTATCCTGAAAATAAGCTGGAAAAAATAAAGTCCTCGGGTCATAAAGGTCAAGGAAATGTGGGTGATCATCAACCCCATGCCTCTCAATCAATTCTCCCCACCTTAGCTCAAATTCTTCAATAGTAACACCGTGGTCAATCACATCATTGAACTCAATCCTCAAATCATCATGTTGTGCAACCAAAGGACCCAGTTTCTCCTGCACCTTTTGCATAATGTGCCATCTACAATTCCTATGAATAGTATACACTAGCACCGTGAGGATATCACTTCTCATGTCGGCATCCTGTTCAGTTATCATGTTCATAGGATGCAATCCATCCATAGCTTCTAGGAACACCTCAAACAACCACACAAAGTTTGCAATCCTCTCATGCCTAATAAAGCCAAAGCCCAATTGAATCGACAGCCCATATCTGTTGATCCCAATGAACGGCATGCCGGGCATGTTGTACTTGTTCATCATGAATGTATTATCGAATGAAATACAATCATTATATAACTTGTACACTTATATTGCAGCACCATCCACCCAAAAGAGGTTCTCAACCCTGTCATCTTCATCAAGACGGAAAGTGTAGAAGAATTTGGGGTCTTGTTTCCAGATTTCTTTGAAATAAGCCAACAACTTAGGGACGTCCTTCACTTGTTGCGGGTCACCAATACTAGCCATGTAGTTTCTCACTGACTTGTGTCGTAAGGCACATTTTTCTTGCTACCATAAACCTCACCCATGATCTCCATAATTCTTCCAACGCTTAGGTTCACCTCATGAAGGAAGTCAATAAATCGTTTTTCTTCCCTAGTGTCATCGAAATGGCCACGGCAGTCGCTGCTATTGGCAGCGATTGATTGAATCGGGGGCGAGAGCTGGCATCCATCTGCGGTGCGAGATGGCGGCGGATGCACATGGTTTACCCAGGTTCGCCCCCCTGGAGGGTAAAGACCTACTCCTGCTAGGTTAGATTGATGGAGAGAGAGTTACATGGGCGGCGAGCTCGGTGTCTAAGCGGCGAGTCACTTGAAGGGGTGTATGAGGGAACGTAAGTCCTCAGGATACCCTAGGGAGGTTTATATATGGGGCACCTCGCTAGGGTTTACAGTTTACAACCGAACAGAATATGGATTCGGAGGCTTTGACCTAATCCGACTGGGCTTCAAGTATGCTTTTGGGCCTCCAGTCTCCAGTCGCTAGGCCTTCTCCTTAGTCGCATTCCAGTTGCCGTCCTGCAGGCCCACTCGCGAGACCTTTGGCCCAATCAGAACGTCTGCTGGGCATACCCCATTTGGCATATCCCCATCAGTAGTCCCCGAGGCCAGCGTTGATTCAGATGCAGGTGTCCCTTTGGCAGTCGGAGTAGGCGAGTCTAATTTGGATGCCCAGTAGAATCGTGATGAACTCCACCGAGACCAAGGAAATTTTCCCTAGGTTCCCAGTCGCTGCTTTGGTGAATGCTACCGCTATCAAGTCGCTGCTTCGGCGAGCGGACAGGGGCCAGTTGCAAGCGACTCGAATGGAGGAGTTGGACCGTCATCTTGGTCAAACTATCTGTTGGATATTCCAACGGTAAATTCGGCGCAATTACCGCGGGTAACGGCTACCCGAGATTGGCGGGTAATGTCCCCTTATAAGGGAAGTAACGGATCAGTTCTACAAATCCTTCCCCGCATTCTTCATTCTCGCGCACCCATTTCTTCTATCTTCCCTCGATCTGATCCCTTCATACCGAGTGACTCCATGTCCTTCCTGATGGCGCCTCTGATACGTTGCAAACGTATCTATAATTTTCGATGTTCCATGCTTGTTTAGTATCTACTTTGCTTTGTCAACACTTTGAGGTATTTTTATATGTTTTTAGGCACTAACCTATTAACAAGATGCCATAGTGCTAGTTAAGTGTTTTCTTTTGTTTTTGGTTCCACAAAAGGTAGGAAATCAATATTCTCGGAATTGGATGGGACAAAAGCCAATATGCCTATTTTTTCCCGGAGCAACACGGAAACACGAAGCAGAGACGGAGTAGGGCACTGATACATTGCAAATGTATCTATAATTTTTGATGTTCCATGCTTAGTTTTATCCACTTTCTTGTGTTTTGTTCCAACTTTGGAGTACTTTTCATATGATTTCTTAGACTAACCTATTAACAAGAGCCACAGTGCCAGCTGCCTGTTTTCTGTTGTTTTTGGTTCCAGGAAAGTCAGAAAATGAATATTCTCGGAATTGGACGGGACAAAAGCCAAAGTGCCTATTTTTCCGGATGTCATCAAGTGCCAGAATACGAAACGGAGAAGGGCCAGGGGGCCACCACACCACCTGGCCGAGCGGCCCAGCCTGGCCCGCGCCAGGGGGTGGTGTGGCCGCTCCCGGCACCCCCTTGGCCTCCCCTTCCGACTATAAGATGCCGTCGCGACGTAAACCCTTAGTACCCGATCAAAAAATCCACGAAAGAGTCTGTAGCCGCCGTCATCTCCATCCCTAGATCGGGAGGGATCTGAAGCTCTTCCCGGCACCCTGCCGGAGAGGGGAATTCACCCTGGAGGCCTTCTTCATCACCATGCAAGCCTCCGGTGTGATGCATGAGTAGTTCATGCTTGGACTACGGATCCATGTAGTAGCTAGATGGCTGGTTCTCCTCCTTTGTGCTTTCATGTTTAGATCTTGTGAGCTCCGTTCATGATCAAGATCATCTATTTGTAATTCTGCATGTTGTGTTTGCGGGGATTCGATGGATATTGAGATGCTATTTCAGATTGATTATTGATTCTATCATGTCTTTGTTATTTGTGATCTTGCATGCTTTCCGTTGTTAGTAGCTATCTTGGCCAAGTAGATGCTAGCAACTCCAAGAGTTAGTATTTATGCTCGATAGTGGGTTCATGCCTCTGGTAATCTGGGGAAGTGACAGAAATCTCTAAGGTACTAGATGTGCTGTTGCAACTAGGGAGAAAACAATAATCCTTTGTTCATAGAACAATCGCATTGTTTACTTTACACGCAGTTCGTAAAGCAATAAACTGTTGCTTGCAACTTAATAATGGAGGGGGTTCGGATGATAACCTGAAGGTGGATTATTAGTCATAGATGCAGTTGGATGGTGTTCTATGTATAATGTTGTAATGCCCAATCAAGTCTCAAAGGACTCAAGATGATTAGTATATGCTTGTATTGCTTTCTCGATGTTTGTCAATTGCCTCGCTGTAATTTGTTCACCCAGCATGTTATCTATCTTAAGGAGAGCCACCTCTAGTGAACTATGGATCCAGGTCCTTTTCTTTACATACAATCTACAAACTGTTTACTTCTTGGTGCTTACTTTCTGCAAACTTTTACTTCTTTCCATTCGATACGTTTAATCCTTTGTTTTCTGCAAAACACGGTGAGATTGACAACCTCATCGCAAGTTGGGGACAAAGTTCTGTGGTTGTGTTGTGCAGGTCTCCACGTTGCTACTAGCACCGGTAGTGCGCCCTGCCAAAGCTCAGCTAGTAACACCTTTGGGGTGTTTCCTTGCTCCTACTGGTTCGATTAAACCTTGGTTTCATAACTGAGGGAAACTTGCTGGTGTGCTCATCATACCTTCCTCTTGGGGTTCCCAACGAGCTCTACATCAACCACGCACCAGCACTTTTCTGGGCGCCGTGCATTGAGCCATCAGGCACTAGGGTGGGCACACCATATGGTGGTGCAGGATAGCCCTGGCCGCGTGACCAGGTGGTGTGGGCCCCCTGGCCGCCTACCGACCTTGCCTCTTCGCCTATAAGATGCCTCCCGATGCAAAAAACCTAAATCGTCAAGCCTCCAGCCACGAAAACTTCTACAGTGCCGCCGCCACCGAAGGGGAGATTCGGGGACAAAAAGTCTCTGTTCCGGCACCCTGCCGGGACAGGGAAGTGCCCCCGGAGCCATCTCCATCGATATCCACCACCATCTCCATCGTAGTTGCTGATTCCCATGATGATGAGGGAGTAGTTCTTACTCGGGGCTAAGGGTTCTACCGGTAGCTATGTGTTCATCTGTCTCTCTATGCCTGATCATATTGTGATCATGAGCTTTGTAATCAAGTAGATCTAGCTTACTACTCAAGTGCTTTAATGAATCTCTGCTCTCCCCATGTGTGTGAAAGTGATAGCGTGCACACCATGGTGGCACTTAGGCTAGAGATTACAAATACTTATTACGAGTTATATTTGGAGTTGGATGTTTCTATGAAATTGTGGTGTTTGTTGGAACCATCTAGTGCTCAAGGTGACAGTGTGGGGTTATCTAGATGGGAAAGGCTTACTTTGAGGTGTGCTGTTATAGCCCTACCATGGATTAGAGTGTCCAACCGGAGAGTAGTTCAGCGTAGTATCATAAAGAGAAGATATTTATATGAGAGTGTTCACTAGTGAAAGTATGATCCCTAGGCCTTGTTTCTAAGCACTGAAACACTGTTTGCAACAAGATCTGTTACATGTTTGCTTGCTTCCATTTTTATTTCAGTTTCCCTTTAGTTTCTTCCATGTCATCAAGATATTTTCTAGCACCGTTACCACTTATAATTATCCATACCACTTGTATTTCACTATCTCTTCGCCGAACTAGTGCACATATACACCTGACAAGTGTATTGGGTGTATTGGGGACACAAGAGACTTCTTGTATCTTGATTACAGGATTTCTTGAGAGGGCATACCTTTGACCACTTCCTCCCTGAGTTGGATAAACCTTGGATAATCCACTTAAGGGAAACTAAGTGCGTACACATCAAGCTATTTTCTAGCGTCGTTGCCGGGGAGGTAAGGTAAAAGGTACTCACATCCTCCGGTGTGAGTGCTCGAAGTTATTTCGTTTAGATTCTACAATTTTGTATTTTTGTTTCTTGTTTTCACTAGTTAGGCTTAATGGAAAACAACAACAAAATTATAGAGCTTTATAGTATTTATCTTGAGTTAGGACATGAAGTGTTTGAAGACAAAATTAAAAAACTTATGGAACTTTATTTGCATGCTAATAGCAATGTTGTTAGTATGAATTCTTTGGACACCATTATTGCTAATGTTATAGAAAAGTCTAAGCTTGGGGAAGCTAGTTGTAATGAAAATGATCTTTGTTCCCCAGCTTTGGAAGATAGCTATTATATTGCTTATGATGATACAAAACCTCCAATATATGATGATTACAATGATGAATATGATATTTTCAGTCCTCCTACTATTGATGAGAAAATTAATTATGATTACAATATGCCTCCTATATTTGATGATTATGGTGATGAGAAAAATAATGATAGCTATTTTGTTGAATTTGCTCCCACTACAATTAATAAAAATGATTATGCTTATGTGGGGAGTATTAATTCTTTTATGCATCTGGCTCATGATAAGAATGTTTTATGTGATATTTATATTGTTAATTTTATTCATGATGCTACTAAAAGTTATTATGAGAGAGGGAAATATGGTTTTATGTATCTCAACAATATTAAGTTTCCCCCCTTTATGTTGAAAGTCTTGAAGTTGCACTTGTTTTGCTTTACTATGCTTATTGCTTTGTGCTTTCATGACTTGTTTCTTTACAAGATTCCTATGCATAGGAAGTGGGTTAGACTTAAATGTGTTTTGAATTTGCTTCTTGATGCTCTCTTTTACTTCAATTCATATTTCTTATGTGAGCATCTTCTCAAACTATCAAGCTTAACTTAAAGGCGTTAAAGAAAAGTACTTATTGGGAGATAACCCAAAAGGTTTAGATGAGTCTTGGAAGTTATTACCTCTGTAATAACCGATCCTTATCCTTTTTATTTGCTTTTTGTGCCAAGAGTAACCTCTAATGAGAGAGAGGTAATGTGTGGAAAAGTTGTTGTCCCGAAATAGATTTTTGTTCTTCACTGTAAAAATTCGTTTAAAATCTCTGTATGTCGTTTTGAGGCGTGAATTTTGTACTTTTGGCCCAGGTTGTTATCTAACTTTCATTAGTTCAACACTTTTTGATTTGACCAACAGAAGGTCATCAAAAAAATTCGTCTTTATCTGTTGGTCTGTTTTGACAGATTTCTTCCATTATTTGCATTTGCTTCTTGTTGGTTCCTTTTTGAGTTCTTTTGGGCAATTGAGCTTTTTGAGGGAAGTGCTACAGTAGCTTGTGTTTTAATGGAAGTTTTATTGGTGTTGGAACTGAACCCAAAAGACTTATTATCTTGAGTGCACTAATGTTGCTAATAAAGATTGTGTGAAGGTATGATGGAAAAATTTCAGGTGTATGGAAGGAATGAGTAATGAGATGAAGATTGGAATAAAGATCAATATTGGTGATGCCACGCGTGTCACCCCAAGAAATATCCAAGAAGTACAAGTCTCAAAGCTTGGGGATGCCTAAGGTATCCCCTTCTTCATCAATAAAAATCCCAGGTTTCTTCCAAACGCTTCATTTTTATTGTTTCATCCACAGTTGTGTTGTTCTTGGAGCATCTTATTTTTCGTTTTCGTTTTGGTTTTTCGTTTGCTTAGTTTGCTGAATAAATTGGTTGGACCCCCTCTTTCATGCGTTGGTTTTCAAATAGTTTGTTTTGGCTTGGAAAAGAGTAGGAAAGTTCATGCTTAAGTGGTAAAAGGAGCTTGTTTTTGACTGTGGCCTATGCTTTGTCATGTCATGCTTGGTATTGTTTTGGCTTTATGCTTAGTGATTATTGCTGTAGCATTACTTGTTATAAACAATTGAGATTTCTTAATGTGCCATGAAAGAATCATGCGTTGTTTTAGCATATAAAAGCATAGTATTGTGGTATTCTCCTTTGATGCTTTATTTGGGTTGACTTGGCGCATGCTCGCACCATGTTATGACTATCCAAAGTCACCATAGCCTTGGTGATCCTTTAGTTTTCGACTTGTATATCACTTTATGCTTTAATTAATGATGTTTTGTCGCTCTGCATGATTATGGCCATTATTGCTCTCTTAGTTGGTCGCTCCCAGTCTTTTGCTAGCCTCCGTAACCAAGTGTGAGTTCCACTCATGCATCCAACTCCTTAAACCAAGTTATTCCAAAGAGTCCACCATACCTAGCTATTATCTTATGCTATTCCAAGTATATTCATGTTTTTATCTACCTTCCGAATTAAACTTGTTATGAGAAAACTAGTTATTAAAGCTCTCACGAACTTGATGGCACACTTTACTTTTCTTGCCCTTAATAAACTTGAACTATTGTGTCTCCTATGTTGTATATGCTTGCACTTATATGTTGGGGATTAGTAGAACCATGCTGTCATGGGGAATGCTTTCAACATTGCATTTGTACTTTGTACCTAGTTGATATCATGCTCTTTTGTCTATGGATGTCGTCGGTGTGAAATGAAAGGGGAGCTTGTAAGTCCATGGAGTTATGTATATGTGTTAGAGAAACGCCTGGGCCGCTGGTCTAATCCATGCTGTCATGGTGGAAACCTGCAGCGTAACCATAATGAGCTGTCTATGAAGCATTCTTCTTATAAAAAAGAGTCAGATATTGAGAAAAAAGAGTAAAATAAAAAGAAAAAAAAGAGATATGAGAAAAGAGGAAAGAGAGAAAAAAGCACCATTTTCCCCTGGTAAATAAGAAGATTGTTGAGATGCTCGTTGTCTGCTTGCCTTGTCATTTTGATATGGAGATTCATCCGTATCATCAGGCAAGGGGTAACCCGTTGGTGGTTCTCTATGATGCACATGTAATTACGATGACAAGAACTTACTGGTGACTAAACTTGAGTAGCATGAGGAGCGACCCTCGTATTCAAGGGACATGAGGTTTCCAACTTATACTTCGTTAGGCATATACTTCATAGTTTGTTCACTTTAACCTTAGTCACTTCACGATGCTTATTATAGGGGCAATGAGAGATGAAAGCTAGTAAGTACCATAATCACTTCATGTTGCTTTGTCTTATTGTTAGAACTTTATCTTTCATGTTATGATTGAAGTACTATGATCCCAGCTTTGAATGTTTTACAAATACTTTGATCAAGTTTATGATGGTGCATGTCACCTCAAAAATTATTCTTTCTTTCTATCCCTTACCTACTCGAGGACGAGTAGGAGTTAAGCTCGGGGATGCTGATATGTTGCAAACGTATCTATAATTTTTGATGTTCCATGCTTGTTTAGTATCTACTTTGCTTTGCTTTGTCAACACTTTGAGGTATTTTTTATATGTTTTCTGGGACTAATATATTAACAAGATGAAACAGTGCCAGTTGCATGTTTTCTTCTGTATTTGGTTCCAGAAAAGGCAGAAAATCAATATTCTCTGAGTTGGATGGGACAAAAGCCAATATGCCTATTTTTCCCGGAGCAACATGGAAACACGAAGCAGAGATGGAGTAGGGCACCAGGGTGGGCACACCATATGGTGGCATGAGCTAGCCCTGGCCGCGCCACCAGGTGGTGTGGGCCCCCTAGCCGGCCACCGACCTTGCCTCTTCGCCTATAAGAAGCCTCCCGATGCATAAACCCTAAATCGAATAGCCTCCAGCCACGAAAACTTCCGCAGCGCCGCCGCCATCGAAGGGGAGATTTAGAGGATAGAAAGTATCTGTCCCGGCACCCTACCGGGACGGCGAAGTGCCCCGGGAGCCATCTCCATCTATCTCCACCACCATCTCCATCGCCGTTGCTGATTCCCATGATGAGGAGGGAGTAGTTCTCTTCCGAGGCTAAGGGTTCTATCGGTAGCTATGTGTTCATCTCTCTCTCTATGCATGATCATATTGTGATCATGAGCTTTGTAATCAACTAGATCTACCTTTCTACTCAAGTAATTTAATGAATCTCTGCTCTCCCCATGTGTGTGAAAGTGACAGCGTGCACACCATGATGGCACTTAGGCTAGAGATTACAAACACTTGTTATGAGTTATATTTGGAGTTGGATGTTGCTACGAAATTGTAGTGTTTGTTGGAACCATCTAGTGCTCAAGGTGATAGTGTGGGGTTATCTAGATGGGAAAGGCTTACTTTGAGGTGTGCTGTTATGGACCTACCATGGATTAGAGTGTCCAACCAGAGAGTAGTTTAACGTAGTATCATAAAGAGATAATATTTATATGAGAGTGTTCACTAGTGAAAGTATGATCCCTAAGGCCTTGCTTCTAAGCACTGAAACACTGTTTGCAACTAGATATGTTACTTGTTTGCTTGTTTCCATCTTTATTTCAGTTTGCCTTTAGTATCTTCCACGTCAACCACATGCCAGCAAGTATTTTCTGGCACCGTTAGCACATATAATTATCTATACCACTTGTATTTTACTATCTCTTCGCTGAACTAGTACACCTATACACCTGACAAGTGTATTGGGTGTGTTGGGGACACAAGAGAATTCTTGTATCTTGATTGCAGGGTTGCTTGAGAGGGATACCTTTGACCACTTCCTCCCTGAGTTCGATAAACCTTGGGTGATCCACTTAAGGGAAAACTTGCTGTTGTTCTACCAACCTCTGCACTTGGAGGCCCAACAACTGTCTACAAGAATAGAAGTGCGTAGACATCAAGCTATTTTCTGGCGCGGTTGATGGGGAGGTAAGGTAAAAGGTACTCACATCCTTCGGTGTGAGTGCTCGAAGTTATTTCCTTTAGATTCTGCAATTTTGTCTTTTTGTTTCTTGCTTTTTTTTAACTAGTTAGGCTTAATGGAAAACAACAACAAAATTAGAGAGCTTTATAGTATTTATCTTGAGTTAGGACATGAAGTGTTTGAAGAGAAAATTAAAAAACCTATGGAACTTTGTTTGCATGCTAATAGCAATGTTATTAGTATGAATTCTTTGAACAATATTATTGCTAATGCTATGGAAAAGTCTAAGCTTGGGGAAGCTAGTTTTGATGAGCATGATATTTTTAGTCCTCCAAGCACGGAGGAGAAAATTTACTTTGATGATACTATGCCTCTGATATATGATGATTACAATGATGAGTATGATATTTTCAGTCCACCTACTATTGAGGAGAAAATTGATTATGCTTACAATATGCCTCCTATATTTTATATTATGGTGATGAGGATAATAATGATAGCTATTTTGTTGAATTTTCTCCCACCAAAATTAATAAAAATGACTATGCTTATGTGGAGAGTAATAATTATTATATGCATGTGGATCATGATAAGAATGTTTTATGTGATAGTTATATTGTTAATTTTATTCATGATGCTAATGAAAGTTATTATGAGAGAGGGAAACATGGTTTTATGTGTCTCAACAATATTAAGTTTCCCCTCTTTATGTTGAAAGTCTTGAAGTTGCACTTGTTTTGCTTTTCTATGCTTGTTGCTTTGTGCTTTCATGACTTGTTTCTTTACAAGATTCCTATGCATAGGAAATGGGTTAGACTTAAATGTGTTTTGAATTTGCTTCTTGATGCTCTCTTTTACTTCAATTCTATGTGAGCATCTTCTCAAACTATCATGCCTAAGAAAAGTACTTATTGGGAGATAACCCAAAAGTTTTAGCTGAGTCTTGGAAGTTATTACCTCTGTAATAACTTCTCCTTATCCTTTTTATTTGCTTTTTGTGCCAATAGTAACCTCTAATGCGAGAGAAGTAATGCTTGGGAAAGTTGTTGTCCCGAAACAGATTTTTGTTCTTCACCGTAAACATTTGTGTAAAATATCTGTACGTCGGTTTGAGGCGTGAATTTTTGTGCTTCTGTCCCAAGTTGTTATATAACTTTTGTTAGTTCAACACTTTTCGATTTGATCAACATAAGGTGTTTGGGAAAATTGGTTTTTACCTGCTGCTCTGTTTTGACAGATTTTTGCCATTATTTGCATTTGCTTCTTGTTGGTTCCTTTTTGGGTTCTCTTTGGGGGAATTGAGCTTTTTGAGGGAAGTGCTACAGTAGCTTGTGTTTTAATGGAAGTTTTATTAGTGTTGAAACTGAACCCAAAGACTTATTATCTTGAGTGCACTAATGTTGCTAATAAAGATTGTTTGAAGTTTTGTATGAAGGAATAATTTTAGGTGTATGGAGAGAATGATGTAATGAGATGAAGAATGGACAAAAGATCAAGCTTGGGGATGCCACCCCGTGTCACCCCAAGAAATATTGAACAGGTACAAGCGTCAAAGCTTGGGGATGCCCAAGGCATCCCCTTCTTCATCAATAAAATCTCAGGTTTCTTCCAAACACTTCATTTTTATTGTTTCATGCACAATTGTGTTGTTCTTGGAGCATCTTTGTTTTCATTTTCTTTGTTTTCTTAGTTTGCTTAGTTTACTTGAATAAGTTGGTTGGATCCCAACACACTTCTTTTGGACAGAGACACGCCCTGTTATTCATTGCCTTGAACACTCTAGTTTTCACTCTTATTGTTTTGTGAGTGTTCTCTTTCGCTAGCACTGGGTTTAGCCTTAGTTTTCTAGTGCTTTCACCTTAGAACTTTTTAGTTCTTCATTTCAGATTTGTGAGACAAGCTCACTGATCTTTATTTATTATTATCTTTGTGAGTTCTTTCAAATAAGTTGGTTTGGATTAGAAAAGAGTACGAAAGTTCATGCTTATAAGTGGTATGAAAGGAGCTTGTTTTGACTATGGCTTAGACTTTATCATGTCATGCTTGATACTGTTTTGGATTTATTCTTAGTGATTATTGATGTAGCATGACATGTTATAAATAATTGAGATTGCTTAATGTGCCTTGGAAGAATCATGCGTTGTTTTAGCATATTAAAGCATAGTATTGTGGTATTCTCCTTTGATGCTTTATTTGGGTTTACTTGGCGCATGCTCACACCATGTTGTGACTATCCCAAGTCACCATAGCCTTTATGATCCTTTAGTTTTCGACTTTTAATATCACTTTATGCTTTGATTAATGATGTTTTGTCGCTCTGCATGATTATGGCCATTATTGCTCTCTTAGTTGGTCGCTTCCAGTCTTTTGCTAGCCTCCATAACCAAGTATGTGTCCCACTCATGCATCCAACTCCATTAAACCAAGTTATTCCAAAGATTCCACCATACCTACCTATTAGCATTTGCTATTCCATGTATATGCATGTTTTTATCTACCATCCGAATAAAACTTGTTATGTGAAAATTAATGATTAAAGCTCTCACGAACTTGATGGCACACTTTACTTTTCTTGCATTTAATAAACTTGAACCATTGGGTCCATCTTTGTTGCATATATGCTTGCGCTTTATAAGTTGAAATTAGCAGAACCATGTATCATGGGGAACTCTTTCAACATTGCACTTGTACATTGTACCCCGTTGATATCATGTTCTTTTGCTTATGGATCCCGGTGGTGTGAAATAAAAGTGGAACTTGTAATATCATGGAGTTTGTATGTGTGTTAGAGAAATGCCTGGGCCGCTAGCCTAAGCCATGCCTAATCATGGTGGAAACTTGCAGCATAACCATAATGAGCACTCTATGAAGCATCCTCAATAAAAACCTATGCAAATAGCAAATAAAAAGATTGCTAAGATGCTCATTGTCTGCTTGCCTTGTCATTTTGATTATGGGATAGCTCATGTATCATGTGCAAGGGGTACCCCGTTGGCGGTTCTCTATGATACATATGTACTCACAATGACAAGAGCTTACTTGTGGCTGAAGTTGCGTAGCATGAGGTTCGGTACTCGTAAGCAAGGGGCATGAGATTTCAACTTATAACTTGTCAAGCATATCCTCTTAGTTGTGTCACTTTAACCTTAATCACCTAAAGATGCTTATGATAGGGGCAATGAGAGATGAAAGCTAACAAGTACCACAATTTTTGGAAGCTCTTTATGAAACTTGAATCTCTACTTCCTTCTATGAAGGCCTTTCTTTTACTTTTATGTTGAGTCCCCACCTTCTATCTTTATGCACCTACTTTGAGAGCATAGTGGCCATTCTTAGTTCTATGTGCATTGTCCCAAGACTTGTTGATTGATGCATAGCTTTGATATTGCTTGTTTTAAACTATTTGTATCTAGTCACTCTTATGAACTTTGAAGGTGTCTGATAGATTGCAAATGTATCTATAATATTTGATGTTCCATGCTTGGTTTTATCTACTTTCTCATGATTTGTCCACATTTTGGAGTACTTTTCATATGATTTCTTGGACTAACCTATTAACAAGATGCCACAGTGCTAGTTGCCTGTTTTATGCTGTTTTTGGTTCCAGGAAAGTCAGAAAATGAATATTCTCAGAATTGGACGGGACAAAAGCCAAAGTTCCTATTTTCCCGGAAGACTCACGGATCCAGAATACAAGACGGAGGAGGGCCAGGGCCTGTCCACACACCCCCAGGCGCGGGCTAGCCCTAGCCACGCCACCAGGTGGTGTGGGCCCCCTGGCCGCCCACCGACCTTGCCCTCTGGCCTATAAGAAGCCTCCCGAGGCATAAACCCTAAATAGTCAAGCGTCCATCCACGAAAAGTTCCGCAGCGCGGCCACCATCGAAGGGGAGATTCGGGGGATAGAAAGTCTCTGTTCCGGCACCCTGCCGGGACGGGGAAGTGCCCCCGGAGCCATCTCCATCGATCTCCACCGCCATCTCCATCACCATTGCTGATTCCCATGACGAGGAGGGAGTAGTTCTCTCTCGAGGCTAAGGGTTCTACCGGTAGCTATGTGTTCATCTCTCTCTATGCATGGTCTTATTGAGATCATGAGCTTGTAATCTTTAGATCTACCTTGCTACTCAAGTGCTTTAATAGATCTCTGCTCTCCCCATGTGTGTGAAGTTGACAGTGTGCACACCATGGTGGCACTTAGGCTAGAGATTACAAATACTTATTATGAGTCATATTTGGAGTTGGATGTCTTTATGAAATTGTGGTGTTTGTTGGACTCATCTAGTACTCAAAGTGACAGTGTGGGGTTTTCTAAATGGGAAAGGCTTACTTTGAGGTGTGTTGTTATAGCCCTACCATCGATTAGAGTGTCCAACCGGAGAGTAGTTAAGAGTAGTATCATAAAGAGAAGATATTTATATGAGAGTGTTCACTAGTGAAAGTATGATCCCTAGGCCTTATTTCTAAGCATTGATACACCGTTTGCAATTAGATCTGTTACATGTTTTCTTGCTTCCTTCTTTATTTCAGTTTGCCTTTAGTCTCTTCCACGCCATCAAGCTATTTTCTATCACCGTTACCACTTATAATTATCCATACCACTTGTATTTCACTATCTCTTCGCCAAACTAGTGCACCTATACACCTGACAAGTGTATTAGGTGTGTTGGGGACACAAGAGACTTCTTGTATCTTGATTGCAGGGTTTCTTGAGAGGGAATACCTTTGACCACTTCCTCCCTGAGTTTGATAAACCTTGGGTGATCCACTTAAGGGAAAATTTCCTGCTGTTCTACAAACCTCTACACTTGGAGGCCCAACAACTGTCTACAAGAATAGAAGTGCGTAGACATCAAGCTATTTTCTGGCGCCGTTACCGGGGAGGTAAGGTAAAAGGTATTCACACCGGAGGATTAAAGAAGAAGAACCTCCCACGGCAAACGCCTATTTTCTGGCGCCGTTGCCAGGGAGGTAAGGTAAAAGGTACCCACATCCTCCGGTGTGAGTTCTCGAAGTTATTTCCTTTAGATTCTGCAATTTTGTCTTTTTGTTTCTTTTTTTCACTAGATAGGCTTAATGGAAAACAACAACAAAATTAGAGAGCTTTATAGTATTTATCTTGAGTTAGGACATGAAGTGTTTGAAGAGAAAATAAAAAAAACTATGGAACTTTATGTGCATGCTAATAGCAATGTTGTTAGTATGAATTCTTTGGACACAATTATTGCTAATGCTATGGAAAAGTCTAAGCTTAGGGAAGCTAGTTTTGATGAGTATGATATTTTTAGTCCCCCAAGCATGGAGGAGAAAATTTACTTTGATGATACAAAACCTCCAATTTATGATGATTACAATGATGAATATGGTATTTTCAGTCCACCTACTATTGAGGAGAAAATTTATTACAATATGCCTCCTATATTTGATGATTATGGTGATGAGAATAATAATGATAGCTATTTTGTTGAATTTGCTCCCACTACAATTAATAAGAATGACTATGCTTATGTGGAGAGTATTAATTATTATATGCATGTGGCTCATGATAAGAATGTTTTCTGTGATAGTTATATTGTTAATTTTATTCATGGTGCTACTGAAAGTTATTATGAGAGAGGGAAACATGGTTTTATGCATCTCAATATTATTAAGTTTCCCCTCTTTATGTTGAAATTTTTGAAGTTGCACTTGTTTTGTTTTCCTATGCTTGTTGCTTTGTGCTTTCATGACTTGTTTCTTTACAAGATTCCTATGCATAGGAAGTGGGTTAGACTTAAATGTGCTTTGAATTTGCTTCTTGATGCTCTCTTTTACTTCAATTCATATGTCTTATGTGAGCATCTTCTCAAACTATCATGCCTAACTTAAAGGCGTTAAAGGAAAGTACTTATTGGGAGATAACCCAAAAGTTTTAGATGAGTCTTGGAAGTTATTACCTATGTAATAACCGCTCCTTATACTTTTTATTTGCTTTTTGTGCCAAGAGTAACCTCTAATGAGAGAGAAGTAATGCTTGGGAAAGGTGCTGTCCCGAAACAGATTTCTGTGCTTCACCGTAACAATTCGTGTAAAATCTCTGAACGTCATTTTGAGGCGTGAATTTTTGTGCTTCTGCCCCAGGTTGTTTTCTAACTTTCATTAGTTCAACACTTGTTGATTTGAGCAACAGAAGGTCTTCGAAAAAATTCATCTTTACCTGCTGGTCTGTTTTGACAGAGTTCTGTCATTTTCTGCATTTGCTTCTTGTTGGTTCCTTCTTGAGTTCTTTTGGGGAATTGAGATTTTTGAGGGAAGTGCTACAATATCTAGTGTTCTAATGGAAGTTTTATTGGTGTTGGAACTGAACCTAAAGACCTATTATCTTGAGTGCACTAATGTTGCTAATAAAGATTGTGGAAGTTTTGTATGAAGGAAAAAATTTCAGGTGTATGGAAGGAATGAGTAATGAGATGAAGGATGGACTAAAGCTCAAGCTTGGGGATGCCATGCGTGTCACCCCAAGAAATATCCAAGAAGGACAAGCGTCAAAGCTTGGGGATGCCCAAGGCATCCCCTTCTTCATCAATAAAAATCCCAGGTTTCTTCCAAATGCTTCATTTTTATTGTTTCATGCACACTTGTGTTGTTCTTGGAGAGTCTTCTTTTTCGTTTTATTTTTGGTTTTAGTTTGCTTTGGTTTTCTTAGTTTTCTGAATAAATTGGTTGGACCCCCTCTTTCATACATTGGTTTTCAAATAGTTTGGTTTGGATTGGAAAAGAGTAGGAAAGTTCATGCTTAAGTGGTAAAGAGAGTTTATTTTTTGGAAGTGGCCTATGCTCTGTCATGCCATGCTTGATATTGTTTTTGCTTTATGCTTAGTATTCTTTGCTGTAGCATGACTTGTTATAAGCAATTGAGATTGCTTAATGTGCCTTGGATGAATCATGCGTTGTTTTAGCATATTAAAGCATAGTATAGTGGTATTCTCCTTTGATGGTTTATTTGGGTTGACTTGGCGCATGCTCACACCATGTTATGACTATCTCAAGTCACCATAGCCTTTATGATCCTTTAGTTTTCAACTTTTAGTATCACTTTATCCTTTAATCAATGATGTTTTGTCGCTCTGCATGATTATGGCCATTATTGCTCTCTTAGTTTGTCGCTCCCAGTCTTTTGCTAGCCTCCACCACCAAGTATGAGTTCCACTCATGCATCCAACTCCCTAAACCAAGTTATTCCAAAGAGGCCACCATACCTACCTACTAGCTTATGCTATTCCAAGTATATTCATGCTTTTGTTTACCTTCCAAATTAAACTTGTTATGAGAAAACTAGTGATTAAAGCTCTCACGAACTTGATGGCACACTTTACTTTTCTTGCCCTTAATAAACTTGAACCATTGTGTCTTCTGTGTTGTATATGCTTGCACTTATTTGTTGGGAATTAGCAGAACCATAATTTCATGGGGAACGCTTTCGACATTGCACTTGGTAAATGTACCTAGTTGATATCATGCTCTTTTGTATATGGATGTCGTCGGTGTGAAATGAAAGGGGAGCTTGTAAGTCCATGGAGTTATGTATATGTGTTAGAGAAACGCCTGGGCCGCTAGTCTAATCCATGCTGACATGGTGGAAACCTGAAGCGTAACCATAATGAGCTGTCTATGAAGCATTCTTCTTATAAAAAAGAGTCCTATCTTGAGAAAAAAGAGAAAAGAGAAAAAAAGAGATTATGAAAAGAGGAAAGAGAGAAAAAAAGCACCATATTCCCATGGTAAATAAGAAGAATGCTGAGATGCTCGTTGTCTGCTTGCCTTGTCATTTTTATATGGGGATTCTTCCGTATCATCAGGAAAGGGGTACCCCGTTGGCGGTTCTCTATGATACACATGTACCTACGATGACAAGAACTTACCGGTGACTAAACTTGAGTAGCATGAGGAGCGGCCCTCGTATCCAAGGGACATGAGATTTCTAACGTATACTTCGTCAAGCATGTACACCATATTTTGTTAACTTTAACCTTAATCACTTCAAGATGCTTATGATAGGGGCAATCAGAGCTAAAAGCTATAAGTACCATAATTTTTGGAAGCTCTTTATGAGACTTGAATCCCTACTTCTTTTTACAAAGGCCTTTCTTCCACCATTACATTGAGTCTTCACCTTCTACCTTTATGCACCTACTTTGAGAGCATAGTGGCCATTTTTAGTTCTATGTGCATTGTCCCAAGACTAGTTGATTGATGCATACTTTGATATTGCTTGTTTTGAACTATTGTATCTAGTCACGCTTATGAACTTTGAAGGCGTCCTATGCATTTATATTTGCTAATCTATTGAGGGACAAGATGAATACTATTATGCTATGTTTTCTTTATGTGAAACAGACAAACGTCTTGCAAAGCATTGTTATTCATGAATCTTTTGTTTGTGCCTTTTCATGTTGCATCATAGTTTCTTTGTCTTACTGCTAGAACTTTTTCTTTCATGCTATGTTGAAGTACTATGATCCTAGCTATCAATGTTTTACAAATACTTTGATCAAGTTTATGATGGTGCATGTCACCTCAAAAATTATTCTTTCTTTTATCACTTACCTACTCGAGGACAAGCAGGAGTTAAGCTTGGGGATGTTGATACATTGCAAATGTATCTATAATTTTTGATGTTCCATGCTTGGTTTTATCTACTTTCTTATGATTTGTCCACACTTTGGAGTACTTTTCATATGATTTCTTGGACTAACCTATTAACAAGATGCCACAATGCCAGTTGCCTGTTTTCTGCTGTTTTTGGTTCCAGGAAAGTCAGAAAATGAATATTCTCAGAATTGGACGGGACAAAAGCCAAAGTTCCTATTTTACCAGAAGACTCACGGAGCTAGAATACGAGACGGAGGAGGGCGAGGGCCTGGCCACACCCCCTGGCGCGGGATAGCCCTAGCCGCGCCACCAGGTGGTGTGGGCCCCCTGGCCGCCCACCGACCTTGCCCTCTCGCCTATAAGAAGCCTCCCGAGGCATAAACCCTAAATAGTCAAGCGTCCATCCATGAAAAGTTCCGCAGAGCCACCACCATCGAAGGGGAGATTCGGGGGACAGAAAGTCTCTGTTCCGGCACCCTGCCGGGACGGGGAAGTGCCCCCGGAGCCATCTCCATCGATCTCCACCGCCATCTCCATCACCATTGCTGATTCCCATGACGAGGAGGGAGTAGTTCTCTCTCGAGGCTAAGGGTTCTACCGGTAGCTATGTGTTCATCTCTCTCTATGCATGATCTTATTAAGATCATGAGCTTGTAATCTTTAGATCTACCTTGCTACTCAAGTGCTTTAATAGATCTCTGCTCTCCCCATGTGTGTGAAGTTGACAGTGTGCACACCATGGTGGCACTTAGGCTAGATATTACAAGTACTTATTATGAGTCATATTTGGAGTTGGATGTCTTTATGAAATTGTGGTGTTTGTTGGACTCATCTAGTACTCAAGGTGACAGTGTGGGGTTTTCTAAATGGGAAAGGCTTACTTTGAGGTGTGCTGTTATAGCCCTACCATCGATTAGAGTGTCCAACCGGAGAGTAGTTAAGAGTAGTATCATAAAGAGAAGATATTTATATGAGAGTGTTCACTAGTGAAAGTATGATCCCTAGGCCTTGTTTCTAAGCATTGATACACTGTTTGCAATTAGATCTGTTACATGTTTTCTTGCTTCCTTCTTTATTTCAGTTTGCCTTTAGTCTCTTCCACGCCATCAAGCTATTTTCTATCACCGTTACCACTTATAATTATCCATACCACTTGTATTTCACTATCTTTTCGCCGAACTAGTGCACCTATACACCTGACAAGTGTATTAGGTGTGTTGGGGACAAAAGAGATTTCTTGTATCTTGATTGTAGGGTTTCTTTAGAGGGAATACCTTTGACCACTTCCTGCCTGAGTTCGATAAACCTTGGGTAATCCACTTAAGGGAAAACTTGCTATTCTTCTACAAACCTCCGCACTTGGAGGCCCAACAACTGTCTACAAGAATAGAAGTGCGTAGACATCAGTGTCCTATGCATTTATATTTGTTACTCTATGAGGGACAAGCTGAATACCACTATGCTATGTTTTCTTTATGTGAAACAAACAAACATCTTGCAAAGAATTGTTATTCATGAATCTTTTGTTTGTGCCTTTTCATGTTACAACATAGTCACTATCGTCTTATTATTAGAACTTCATCTTTCATGCTCATGTTTAGAGTTCTTTGATCCCAGCTTTCAATGATTGCAAATGGTTTGATCTTGATTGTGATGGTGCATGTCACCCCAAAAATTATTCTTTCTTTTTATCACTTACCTACTCAAGGATGAGCAGGAGTTAAGCTTGGGGATGTTGATACGTTGCTAACGTATCTATAATTTTTGATGTTCCATGCTTGTTAAGTATTACTTTCTTATGTTTTGTCTACATTTGGAGATACTTTTATGGATTTTTTGGAACTAACCTATTAACAAGATGCCATAGTCCCAGTTGCCTGTTTTCTGCTGTTTTTGCTTCCAGAAAGTCGGAAAATGAATATTCTCGGAATTGGACGGGACAAAAGCCAAAATTGATATTTTACCGGGAGACTCACGGAGCCAGAAGACGACACGGAGAGGGGCCACATGGCGGACACACCATGTGGGGGCGCGGGCTAGCCCAGGCCACGCCACCAGGTGGTGTGGGACCCCTGGCCAGCCACCGACCTTGCCTCTTCGCCTATAAGAAGCCTCCCGATGCATAAACCCTAAATCAAATAGCCTCCAGCAACGAAAAGTTCTGTAGCTCAGCCGCCATCGAAGGGGATATTCGGGAGACAGAAAGTCTCTATTCCGGCACCCTGCCGGGACGGGGAAGTGCCCCTGGAGCCATGTCCATCGATCTCCACCACCATCTCCATCGACGTTGCTGATTCCCATGATGAGGAGGGAGTAGTTCTCTCCCGAGGCTAAGGGTTCTACCAGTAGCTATGTTTTCATCTCTCTCTCTCTATGCATGATAATATTGTGATCATGAGCTTTGTAATCAAGTAGATCTAGCTTACTACTCAAGTGCTTTAATGAATCTCTGCTCTCCCCATGTGTGTGAAAGTGATAGCGTGCACACCATGGTGGCACTTAGGCTAGAGATTACAAATACTTGTTACGAGTTATATTTGGAGTTGGATGTTTCTATGAAATTGTGGTGTTTGTTGGAACCATCTAGTGCTCAAGGTGACAGTGTGGGGTTATCTAGATGGGAAAGGCTTACTTTGAGGTGTGCTGTTATAGCCCTACCATGGATTAGAGTGTCCAACCGGAGAGTAGTTCAGCGTAGTACCATAAAGAGATAATATTTATATGCGAGTGTTCACTAGTGAAAGTATGATCCCTAGGCCTTGTTTCTAAGCACTGAAACACCGTTTGCAACAAGATCTGTTACATGTTTGCTTGCTTCCATTTTTATTTCAGTTTCCCTTTAGTTTCTTCCACGTCAACCACACGCCAGCAAGTATTTTATGGCACCGTTACCACTTATAATTATCTATACCACTTGTATTTTACTATCTCTTCGCCGAACTAGTGCACCTATACACCTGACAAGTGTATTGGGTGTGTTGGGGACACAAGAGACTTCTTGTATCTTGATTGCAGGGTTGCTTGAGAGGGATACCTTTGACCACTTCCTCCCTGAGTTCGATAAACCTTGGGTGATCCACTTAAGGGAAAACTTGATGCTATTCTACAAACCTCTGCACTTGGAGGCCCAATAACTATCTACAAGAATAGAAGTGCGTAGACATCACACCACAGCTCAGCTCAAGTCCTTCGAGGACGCCGGAGTCCTCTGTAAGGGGAACTGGCAGGTCCCCGCGCCCTCCGAGATCGAGCCAAAACCGCGGGCCGGCGAGTTCATCTGCTTCCCCAGCCACCTAGAGAGGGGCTTGGGGTTCCCCACTTCACTATTCTTCCGGCGTTTCTGCGCGTACTACGCGATCAAGCCATCAGATCTTGGTCCACACAGCATCGAGCAGCTGGCAATCTTCATCGCCTTCTACGAATGCTACCTCGGCTATAGGACGTACTTCCCATTGTGGTTGGAGATTTTCTACGGCCGCATCGGGAGCGAGGTGTCCAGCGGCCTGATGCTGGCGGCCGGCGGCGTCACATTTCAATTGAAGCCAAAGGACAACTTCATCAAGCTTCTGCTGCCAAAGAAGGCCGCGAGCAAGTGGAAGAAGAGTTGGTTCTACGTGAAGGAGTTCACTCTCTCTGGTATAGTGGCGCTTCCCGAGTTCGTCGCAGAAAGGAGTGAGCCTCGCCGGCTGGCGGCGAACAAGCTCCCCGAAGACCAGAGGATGGTCGTCGCGGAGATGATGGACCAGATCCAGAGGCTGAAGGACCAGGGGATGTCCTTGATCAACCTCTACAACTGCTGGCTCAGGCGGCGTCTAGTCCTGCTAGCGGCTCGACCGCATTGGATGTACGAATACAGTGGGAAGCATGATCCCTCCCGGACCAGCAAAGAGTCATGGGAGGCCGAAGACTATAAGGCCGCCCTGAAGAAGATCATCGACGCGGAATTTACAACCACGTCGGCCGGGCTCAGCCCATACATTCCCGTGAAGAACGAAGCCCCCACAGTAAGTTCTCCTTCCTCAAATTTCCATTCAGTCGCAATTTCTGCAGCGCATTTTGCAATCGCATCGTTCGATACTTATTTGTGGCTGTTCTCAGTTGTTCCAGGTGCTAGAGGGTTGGCTCCTTCCGCTCGATGAAGGGGTCCCCCGAGAGCTTGAAGAGGTCTCCGAAGGAGATTCCTTCGAAGACGACGAGGAAGAGGGGGAGGTTCCTCCCCCCGCGCCCATGGCCCGCAAGAGTCACATGCAGAAGCAACGCGAGTTCGAGGCGAGTCGTAGCCTCGAGGAGCACGAAGAAGGCGACGAGATCGTGCAGGAGCACACTTCTCGGTGCACAGCCACACCGGCGAAGCCCGTACGCAAACCGAAGTCACCAGCAAAGAAGTCGGCGTCGTCGTCCAGGACGGCGGTGGTGTTCGAGTCAGATAACGAATCTGATGATGACGCCCCCGAAATTTTGCACAAGATCCCGGAGGGTGCGATTCCAATGATGGGATTGGAGGCGGAGCACACCGAAGCGGTGATAGAAGTTCCTCTGGCGGTGATTGTGCCAACAGCTTCGATGGCACCAGAGCGGGAGGCGGCCGAGGCCACGGCTTCGAAGTCACCGCAACCTTCGGGAGCGGCCGTGTCTTCAGAGCCGGAGATTCCACGACCGTAGTTTCGTCATCAAGGAAGCCCGCGGTGTCGTGGGCTTCAGATGTCTTCGAGAGAGGTCTCACGCGCAAGCTGAGGCCAGAATTGGACAAGCCCGCTCACATCAGCACGTGGTTGCACGTTCTTCCGGTTGCCAAGTAAGCTTCGAATTTCCCTTCCAAATCTTGTTCCGTATTGGCATTATTTCTATGCTGGCTTTGGAGGTTTGGCAGGTCTGGCGTCAAGAATATTGGTCGCCCTTCAGTGGCGAAAATTCCACCAGCCGCTGCTGTAGGGGAAGCCTGCTGAAGATGCCGCGCCTGCGGAGGGCGCAAAGAAGCGGAAGGGCGGTACCGTCGAGGCTGTGGCGGGGGATAGCGCCAAGGGGAGTGATCTTGCTGCGGGCACCGAAGAGGTGGCAGTTACCCGATCAGAGCCAGCCACGGGCCGCCCACGAAACCATCAGCTCCGACGACCAGTGCCCCGACTAGAGCATCAGCGACGTTTCCGCGCTTCATGGCAAAGGGGTTCCGGGCGTGGTGGACAACCAGTCTCCGCAGAGCCTAGAGATCGTTGACGAAGATGTTGGGTCTCGTCGCGGGCGTACCTCCTTCATGGTCCCTTCAACGGATGCTGGAGAACTTCACAAGATGCTTGGCGCCGCCATTCAGGTACGTCTGGTCCCCGAGTGTCTAGTCGCTGAATTTCAGCGGCTAGGCACTGAGTTTCTTCTAGTCTCCAGTCCCCGAGTTCCTGGTCGCTGAATTTCAGAGGCTAGGAACTAAATTTCTATTTTGTAAATGCTAACTTTGCATTCTTCTTGCAGGGATTGTAGAGGGAGTCGACAGATCGTCAGTCCACAAGGGAGCGTCTAGAGCGTGATCTGCGCATGGTGTAGGAGGCGAACTTGCGACTCCAGTAGACCGTTGGTGAGTACTTGGTTCATTTCTCGGCTGCGACCTGTTGGTGTTCCGTAGTGTTGACAGTCGCTTCCTTCATGTTCAGATGGTGTTTCGGCTGCGATTGCCAAGGCTCGAGAAGGGTATGTCCCAATTTCCGAGCTCGACGTGGCGAATGGGCATATCGACTCGCTGGTCAAGGAGTTGGAGGAGGCGAAGGCGTCCTCGATTTCTTCTGAGGATAGAGCAAAGGCTGCGGTCGCTGCAGCTGAAGAGGAGCGGAAGGCCGCGGACTCGATCATCTTGGGGCTGCAGAGCGATCACGCCGCCCTGGAGAAGCATGTCACCGAGAACTGCCGAAAGCTCCTTGGTGAGTCACTGTTTATTTGCTTAACGTGTGCGGTGAGTCCCCGAGTGGGGGAATCCGTAGTGTCACTGACGTCTAAAGCTGCAGCGGTGATAGGGCAAAGCGACCCGGTGGTGTAGACCTTCAGCGCCTCGTAGTGCGTGATTGCCGTGGTGAACGCAGCCACTTCCTCGGCGTTGTGCGTCCAAGCAGTTCTTCAAGGAATGTCCCCCACCGATGTTATTCCTGGGGGACTGACTAAAGTGTGGCGCTATCTGGAGGAGGTACCTAGCGTCGTGGAGTGGATGGCGCGTTTAGCTTTCAGGCGCGGGGCCACCATGGCATTGAGCCTGGGGCTTGCTCACTTCCCCGACAACTTCGACCTCGATGACGTCACCAGCGGCTACCCTTCGGCGACTGGTACGATGGAGATGTCGGAGGTACTGAAGCTGACCTCCAAGGCCGCCTCTTTGCTGATCGGGAGTTGGCGATGGGGGACCTTCTACCATACCAGGAGACGATGGTGGCACCAGGCGACCCCAAGCCGGAGTATCGTGATCCGAAGTCGGAGCAGCCCTTTCGGTCGGCGCTGTCGAAGTCGCTGTCGACCTACCCAACGAACCTGTGGCAGCCATTCGTTCGTGTCAAAGGTGTTGTGGACACTTCTTCATCAGGGCCTGCAAAATAGATGGCCTTTCTAGGCGATTTGTAAGATATGCCAAGTGGCGACTGCTTGTAATATGAACAATATTTTGTATAAGGGGAGTCAATCGACTCGCAATGCAAGTTTGATTTTGTGGTGTATTTGACTTTTGTCAGAGCGAGTCCCCGAGAGCGTCCGCCCTTTAATTGGGTATAACTCGTTTGTATACGTATGTGTTTGCTTTGATTTTTGTTGTTTGTCCCTTGCATTCTCTGAAGGGACGAGTCCCCAAGCGCGAGTGGAATTGTTTGTGGGCCAGTCCCCGAGCGTAACACTTAGCCGTTTTGGGCGCATGCCTCTTGCGAGTTACTGGTGTGTTGTTTGTAACGCGTCTCCTCCCCTGGCTTGGAGAACCAGTCGCTGGGCAAGTCCAAGGCAGCTCTCTACTTGGTGTGTTCCCGAGCCGCGTGAGGGTTTCCATTTTTGTGGAGTCCCCGTGCGTGGTACTTAACCGTTCGAGTCGCTTTGCGCGAGGATGGGAAGGACAGGTCGCTGTGAGAAGCATATACCGGTCGTCTTAGCCCGATGGGCTAGTCGAGCTAGGCGACTCCGATGGTGGCTCCGGGTTGGCGTATTCGTGGACGTCCCAAGGCCCGAATATTTTCGGTGCCCTTAGGCCACACTACTTAGCTGTGTCGGTCGCTCGACCAAGGGTTGACTTCCGTGGGTAGCGTATTGCTAATTGTACGAGTGCGAGTAGCACAAGAGTATGACGAGTAGACACAATTTGTGTGATCCGAATGAATTTCATTATATATCATCTGGGTACAAGTTTGAGTTCTATGTATAGAACTTTCAGAGAAGGTTTACATTCCATGGCCTCCCGACCTCGAGCTGGCCGTCGCCTCATATGTCGATGAGGTAGTAGGCGTCGTTTCCGAGGACTCGCCCTATGGCGAATGGCCCCTACCATGGGGGGAGAGTTTGTGCATGCCCTTCTTGTCCTGAGCCAGTCGTAGGACCAGATCGCCCTCCTGGAAGAGGCGGGTCCGGACTCGGCGGTTGTGGTAGCGGCGAAGTCCCTGCTGGTAGATGGCGGTGCGGGAGCGAGCCAGGTCACGTGCCTCGTCGATATGGTCGGTGCTGTCTTGGCGGGCAATCTCGTTTGTCGCCTCGACGTAGTTGGCGACTCGAGGTGAGTCGTGCTCCAGGTCGGTTGGCATTACGGCTTCGCTGCCGTACACCATGAAGAAGGGTGTGAACCCCGTGGAGCGGTTGACGGAGGTGTGGATCCCCCATACGACAGAGGGGAGCTCTTCGACCCAGCATCCTGGGGTGCGCTCGAGGGGCACCTGGAGTCGCGGCTTGAGCCCATGGAGGACGCTCTGATTGGCGCGTTCTATTGGAGATATGCCCAAGAGGCAATAATAAAAGTGATTATTATTATATCTTTGTGTTTATGATGAATGTTTACATCCCATGCTATAATTGTATTATTAGGAAACACTAATACATGTGTGTTTTGTAAACATATAAGAGTCCCTAGTAAGCCTCTTGTTGAACTAGCTTGTTGATTAATTGATGATCATGGTTTCCTGATCATGGACATTAGGATGTGATTAATAACAAGGTTATATCATTAGAAGAATGATGTGATGGACACACACCCATAGTAAGCGTAGCATAAGATCAAGTCATTAAGTTCGTATTGCTGTAAGCTTTCAAACACATAGTAACCTATTCCTTCGACCATGAGGTTATGTTAATCACCATCACCGGATGGATACTTTGATGACATCAAATGCCGCTTCGTAACTGGGTGGTTATAAAAGTGTCATTGGGTATTCTGAAAGTATGTGTTGAAGCGCATGAACCAAGATTGGGATTTGTCCATCCATATGACGGATAGATATGCTCTGGGCCCTCTCGGTGGAATGTCATCTAGTTAGCTTGCAAGCATGTGACTGGGTCACAAGGGATGACATATCACGGAACGAGTAAAGAGTACTTATCAGTAACGAGGTAGAACTAGGTATGGAGATACCGACGATCAAACCTCGGATAAGTATAGTATCGCGAGACAAAGGGAATTAGTTTCGTATGTAAGTGGTTCAATCGATCACGAAGTCATCGTTGAGTATGTGGGAGCCATTATGGATCTCCAGGTCCCGCTGATGGTTATTGATAGGAGATGTGTCTCTATCATGTCTACATATTCACGAACCGTAGGGTGACACACTTAAGGTTCGAAGTTGTTTTAAGTAGGTATGGAATATGCGTTGGAGACCGAATGTTGTTCGGAGTCTCGGATTGGATTCGGGACATCACCAGGAGATCCGGAATGGTCCGGAGAATAAGATTTATATATAGGAGATCATTTTATGAGTTAGGAAATGTTCCGGAGTGTTTGTATGAGGATTCTAGAAGGTTTCGGAATGTTCCGGAAGGTTCTAGAAGATATCTTGGAATTTGCTTGAAAATCAAGATAGGGATCAAGGAGTCCTGGTGGGTCAAGATACGGATTCGTGGGGGAGGAGGACTCCTCCCCCCACCTCCAATCCGCCGGCCATAGAGAGGGAGGGGAGTCCTACAAGGACTCCCCCTCCCTAGGCGCCTCCCCTCTTTAAATAGAGGGGCAGGGGCGCCCCCTCCTCCTAAGCTCTCATAACACCCAATCTCTGCCGCCTCTCTCCTCCACCATCTTCTGCACAGGCATAGGCGAAGCCCTACAGAATTCTCTACTCCACCACCACCACCACCACGCCGTCGTGCTGCTGGGATTCCGTGGAGAAGATCTACTACCTCCGCTGCTCGCTGGAACGGGGAGAGGAAGGTCTGCTTCGACTCCGCACGTGTGACCGACTGCGGAAGCGCTGCCGAATCGTGGCGCCGGAAGGATCGTCTACTTGACCAAGGGCGGAAGCGCTGCTGGATCGCGACGCCGGAAGGATCGTCCACACGATCTTGAGATCGGCAAGTGATCGACTACATCAACCACGATATCTAATCTCGTTAACGCTTTCGGATCTACGAGGGTTAGTTCCCATCTATCTCGTTGCTCATGTCTAATAGATTAGATCTTGGCTTTTATCTAGATTAGATCTAGGTTTTGTTCGTTCTTGCGGTAGAAATTTTTTGTTTTCCATGCTACGAACCCATCAGTGGTATCAAAGCTTAAAAACAATGGAAGCAATTTCACGGACTGGTTCAGTGGACTGAAGATCGTCCTCAGGGCTGGTTAGTTGACCTATGTGCTCGATGCACCGCTAGGTGACCCACCTACAGATAATGCCACCGATGACGAAAAAAATGTTTTCGCCACTCGGAAGAATCATTACTCCACAGTTCAGTGTGCCATCCTGTACGGTTTAGAAGCGGAGCTCCAACAGCGTTTTGAGCACCACGACCCGTTCGAGATCATTAAGGAGCTCAGGCTAATTTTTGAGACTCGCGCGGCCATGGAGAGCTATGAGGCCTCCGAAAAGTTCTTTAACTGTAAGATGGAAGAAGGAAGCTCCGTTAGCGAGCACGTGCTCACCATGTCTGGGTACGCAAAGAAGCTCCAAGAGTTGGGAATATCGATTCCTAATGAATTGGGGATTCACCGTCTCCTTCAATCACTGCCACCAAGTTACAAGAACTTTGTGATGAACTACAACATGCACTGCATGAACAAGACGTTGCCTGAACTGTCGTCCATGCTGAAAACTGCTGAAGTGGAGATCAAGAAGGAGCAACAAGTGTTGATGGTCAATAAGACCACCAATTTCAAGAAACGGGGCAAGCCTAAGAACAAGGGCAACTTCAAGAAGGACGGCAAGAAATTTGCCGCACCTGCTAAGAAGCCCAAGGCTGGTCCTAAACCTGAAACTGAGTGCTTCTACTGCAAGGGAGCTGGTCACTGGAAGCGTAACTGCCCCAAGTACCTGGCGGATCTGAAGAACGGCAACATCAAGAAGAAAGGTATATTTGATATATGTGTTATAGATGTGTATCTTACTAGTAATCGTAGCAGTGCCTGGGTATTTGATACTGGTTCGGTTGGTCATATTTGTAACTCGAAACAGGAGCTGCGGAATAAACGAAGACTGGCAAGAGACGAGGTGACGATGCGCGTTGGAAATGGCTCCAAGGTCGATGTGATCGCCGTCGGCACACTCCCTCTACATCTACCTTCGGGATTAGTTTTAAATTTAAATAATTGTTATTTGGTGCCTGCGTTAAGCATGAACATTATATCTGGATCCTGTTTACTGCGAGACGGTTACTCTTTTAAGTCTGAGAATAAAGGTTGTTCGATTTATATGAGTAATATCTTTTAGGGTAATGCACCTGAGATGAATGGTTTATTCTTACTGAATCTCGATAGTAGTGATACACATGTTCACAACATAGATGCTAAACGAATTAAATTGAATGACAATTCTACATACATGTGGCGCTGTCGTCTTGGTCACATTGGAGTGAAGCGTATGAAGAAACTCCATTCAGATGGACTTCTTGAATCACTTGATTTTGAATCACTTGAAAGATGCGAAGCATGTCTAATGGGAAAAATGACTAAGACTCCATTCTCTGGTACAATGGAGCGAGCTACAGACTTATTGGAAATAATACATACCGATGTGTGCGGTCCAATGAGTATAGCATCGCGTGGTGGATATCATTATGTTCTCACTTTCAGGATGACTTGAGTAGATATGGGTATGTCTACTTTATGAAGCATAAGTCCAAAACTTTCGAGAAGTTTAAGGAATTTCAAAGTGAAGTGGAAAATCATCGTAACAAGAAGATTAAGTTTCTGCGTTCTGATCGCGGAGGTGAATATCTGAGTTATGAGTTTGGCATGCATTTGAAGAAATGTGGAATACTTTCACAGTTGACACCGCCGGGAACACCACAGCGTAATGGTGTGTCCGAACGTCGTAATCAAACTCTCTTAGATATGGTTCGGTCTATGATGTCTCTTACAGATTTATCGTTATCATTTTGGGGCTATGCATTAGAGAGAGCCGCATTCACTTTAAATAGGGCACCATCTAAATCCGTTGAAACGACACCGTACGAATCGTGGTTTGGTAAGAAACCTAAGTTGTCGTTCCTTAAAGTTTGGGGTTGCGAAGCATATGTAAAGAAGTTACAACCTGATAAGCTAGAACCCAAAGCGGATAAATGCGTCTTCATAGGATACCCTAAAGAAACGATTGGGTATACCTTCTATCATAGATCCGAAGGCAAAGTTTTCGTTGCCAAGAATGGATCCTTTCTTGAGAAGGAGTTTCTCTCGAAAGAGGTGACTGGAAGGAAAGTAGAACTCGATGAGGTTATTGAACCTTCTCTTGGATTTGAGAGTAGCGCAGCACCAAAAGATGTTTTGGTGCCGCCTGCACCAATTGAAGAGGAAGCTAATGATAATAATCATGAAACTTCGAACGAAGTTACTACTGAACCTCGCAGGTCAACGAGGATTCGTACCACTCCTGATTGGTATGACTCTGCCTTGAACGTCATGTTGGTGGACAACGCTGATGACCCTGTGACGTATGAAGAAGCTATGGTGGGCCCAGATTCCGACAAATGGCTAGAAGCCATGAAATCCGAAATGGGATCCATGTACGAAAACCAAGTGTGGACTTTGGTGGACTTACCAGATGGCCGTAAGGCTGTCGAGAACAAATGGATTTTCAAGAGAAAAACAGATGTTGATGGTAATGTTACCGTCTATAAATCTCGACTTGTCGCGAAAGGGTTCCGACAAATTCAAGGAGTTGACTATGATGAGACTTTCTCACCAGTAGCGAAGCTAAAGTCTGTAAGGATTTTGTTAGCAATTGCTGCACATTTCGATTATGAGATTTGGCAGATGGATGTCAAACCGGCATTCCTTAATGGTGACATTGAGGAAGAGTTGTATATGGTACAACCCAAGGGTTTTGTCGATCCTAAAGATGCTGACAAGGTATGCAAACTTCAGCGCTCCATTTATGGACTAAAGCAAGCATCCCGTAGTTGGAATCAACGTTTTGATAAAGTAATCAAAAACTTTGGATTTATACAAACTTATGGAGAAGCTTGTATTTACAAGAAAGTGAGTGGGAGTTCTGTAGCATTCCTAGTACTGTATGTAGATGACATATTGTTGATTGGGAATGATATAGAACTTCTTAATAGCGTCAAAACCTATTTGAATAATAGTTTTTCAATGAAGGATCTTGGCGAAGCGGCATATATTCTAGGCATCAAGATTTATAGAGATAGATCAAGACGCCTAATAGGGCTTTCACAAAGTACATACTTAGACAAAGTTCTAAAGAAGTTTAGAATGGAAGATAGCAAGAAAGGGTTCGTGCCCATGTTGTCAGGTAAGACCTTGAGTAAAACTCAAAGTCCAGCTACGGCAGAAGATAGAGAGAAAATGAATAACATTCCCTATGCCTCAGCCATAGGTTCTATCATGTATGCCATGCTGTGTACAAGACCGGATATAGCACATGCTGTTAGTTTGACTAGCAGATATCAAAGTGATCCTGGAATGGAGCACTGGATAGCGGTCAAGAATATCCTAAAGTACCTAAATAGGACTAAGGATATGGTTCTTTCTTATGGAGGTGATGAACAGCTTGTTGTAAACGGTTACACTGATGCTAGTTGGAACACCGATCCGGATGACTCAAAGTCACAGTCGGGATACGTATTTATTTTGAATGGTGCTGCAGTGAGCTGGAGGAGTGCGAAGCAAAGCGTTGTGGCGAAGTCTTCAACTGAATCGGAATACATAGCTGCTTCGGAGGTTGCACAAGAAGCCGTTTGGATGAAGGAATTCATTACTGAACTCGGCGTGGTTCCCAGTGCGTTGGACCCGATGGCCATCTACTGTGACAACACAGGTGCCATAGCTAATGTGCAGGAGCCAAGGTCACATAGCAAGCTGAAGCACATCAAGCTACGTTTCCACGCTATTCGCGAGTATGTCCGAGATGGTGACATAAAGATTTGCAAAGTACACACTGATCTGAATGTGGCAGATCCGTTGACTAAACCTCTCTCTAGGGCAAAGCATGACCAACACCAAAACGCCATGGGTGTTCGGTATATTACCATGTAATCTAGATTATTGACTCTAGTGCAAGTGGGAGACTGTTGGAGATATGCCCAAGAGGCAATAATAAAAGTGATTATTATTATATCTTTGTGTTTATGATGAATGTTTACATCCCATGCTATAATTGTATTATTAGGAAACACTAATACATGTGTGTTTTGTAAACATATAAGAGTCCCTAGTAAGCCTCTTGTTGAACTAGCTTGTTCATTAATTGATGATCATGGTTTCCTGATCATGGACATTAGGATGTGATTAATAACAAGGTTATATCATTAGAAGAATGATGTGATGGACACACACCCATAGTAAGCGTAGCATAAGATCAAGTCATTAAGTTCGTATTGCTGTAAGCTTTCAAACACATAGTAACCTATTCCTTCGACCATGAGGTTATGTTAATCACCATCACCGGATGGATACTTTGATGACATCAAATGCCGCTTCGTAACTGGGTGGTTATAAAAGTGTCATTGGGTATTCTGAAAGTATGTGTTGAAGCGCATGAACCAAGATTGGGATTTGTCCATCCATATGACGGATAGATATGCTCTGGGCCCTCTCGGTGGAATGTCATCTAGTTAGCTTGCAAGCATGTGACTGGGTCACAAGGGATGACATATCACGGAACGAGTAAAGAGTACTTATCAGTAACGAGGTAGAACTAGGTATGGAGATACCGACGATCAAACCTCGGATAAGTATAGTATCGCGAGACAAAGGGAATTAGTTTCGTATGTAAGTGGTTCAATCGATCACGAAGTCATCGTTGAGTATGTGGGAGCCATTATGGATCTCCAGGTCCCGCTAATGGTTATTGATAGGAGATGTGTCTCTATCATGTCTACATATTCACGAACCGTAGGGTGACACACTTAAGGTTCGAAGTTGTTTTAAGTAGATATGGAATATGCGTTGGAGACCGAATGTTGTTCGGAGTCTCGGATTGGATTCGGGACATCACCAGGAGATCCGGAATGGTCCGGAGAATAAGATTTATATATAGGAGATCATTTTATGAGTTAGGAAATGTTCCGGAGTGTTTGTATGAGGATTCTAGAAGGTTTCGGAATGTTCCGGAAGGTTCTAGAAGATATCTTGGAGTTTGCTTGAAAATCAAGATAGGGATCAAGGAGTCCTGGTGGGTCAAGATACGGATTCGTGGGGGAGGAGGACTCCTCCCCCCACCTCCAATCCGCCGGCCATAGAGAGGGAGGGGAGTCCTACAAGGACTCCCCCTCCCTAGGCGCCTCCCCTCTTTAAATAGAGGGGCAGGGGCGCCCCCTCCTCCTAAGCTCTCATAGCACCCAATCTCTGCCGCCTCTCTCCTCCACCATCTTCTGCACAGGCATAGGCGAAGCCCTACAGAATTCTCTACTCCACCACCACCACCACCACGCCGTCGTGCTGCTGGGATTCCGTGGAGAAGATCTACTACCTCCGCTGCTCGCTGGAACGGGGAGAGGAAGGTCTGCTTCGACTCCGCACGTGTGACCGACTGCGGAAGCGCTGCCGAATCGTGGCGGCGGAAGGATCGTCTACTTGACCAAGGGCGGAAGCGCTGCTGGATCGCGACGCCGGAAGGATCGTCCACACGATCTTGAGATCGGCAAGTGATCGACTACATCAACCACGATATCTAATCTCGTTAACGCTTTCGGATCTACGAGGGTTAGTTCCCATCTATCTCGTTGCTCATGTCTAATAGATTAGATCTTGGCTTTTATCTAGATTAGATCTAGGTTTTGTTCGTTCCTGCGGTAGAAATTTTTTGTTTTCCATGCTACGAACCCATCAGTGGTATCAGAGCCGTATCTATGCGTAGATCTGTTGCATGAGTAGAACACAATGTTTTTGTGGGCGTTGATGCTTTTGTTGTCGGTGTCTTAGCGTGTACTTTGCATCTTGCGGCATGGTGGGATGAAGCGGCTCGGGCTAACATTACATGTCATCGCACATGAGACTTGCTCCACGCTTGACGTGCAACTTGCTTTGCACAAGTGGCTTTGCGGGTGTCTGTCTCTCCCACCATAGTTAAGATTCGATTTACAATGAGCATCTTGACAACACTTGTATCAACGTTGTGGTTCTTGTTCGTAGGTAAGTTCGGTCTTATGCGAAAGCCCCAAACCACGTAAAACTTGCAAAGAAAATTAGAGGCGTCTAACTTGTTTTTGCAGGGGTTTTGTGATGTGATATGGCCATCATGTGATTGTGATTGTATTTGATGTATGCAATGATCCTTGTTATAATATGGCAACCGGCAGGAGCATAATGGTTGTCTTTAATTCTGTTAAGACCTGCGTGTCTATTCATCTTGTAATAGCTTTATTCCAAGTAGTTGTAATAGTTGCTGGTGATGATGGACAACCATGAAGCGGCGCCACTGACCTTGACGCAATGCTGGTGATGATGGAGATCATGTTCGTGCTTTGGAGATGGAGATCAAAGGCGCAAGAAGAAAAGGCCATATCATATCACACTTATTATGAATTGCCTGTGATGTTAATCCTTTATGCATCTTGTATTGCTTAGATCGCGACGGTAGCATTATAAGATGATCCCTCTCACTAAATATCAAGTAATAAAGTGTTCACCCTTAGTTGGCACCGTTGCTAAGACTCGTCGTTTCGAAGCATCTCGTGATGATCGGATGTGATAGATTCTATGTGTGCATACAACGGGTGCAAGCCAGATTTGCACATGCGGGAACTGAGGTTGTCTTGACGAGCCTAGCATGTACAGACATGGTCTCGGAACACGGAATACCGAAAGGTAGAGCATGAGTCATATAAATGATATGATGAACATGAAGATTGTTCGCCGATGAAGCTACATCTTCTCTCGTGAAGATCGGACTTGGTGTAGTGGACTTGGTTCGTGTAATCACTAAGACAATGTGAGGGATGTTGTTTTGAGTGGGAGTTCACCTAGTTAGTTTAAGAATTAAATTTGAACTCAATTTGTCATAAACTTAGTCTAAACTACTTGCAAATTGTTGTAGATTATGGCGACCCCTCCATCAATTTCAATGCGTTCCTAGAGAAAGAAAAGCTTAAAAACAATGGAAGCAATTTCACGGACTGGTTCAGTGGACTGAAGATCGTCCTCAGGGCTGGTTAGTTGACCTATGTGCTCGATGCACCGCTAGGTGACCCACCTACAGATAATGCCACCGATGACGAAAAAAATGTTTTCGCCACTCGGAAGAATCATTACTCCACAGTTCAGTGTGCCATCCTGTACGGTTTAGAAGCGGAGCTCCAACAGCGTTTTGAGCACCACGACCCGTTCGAGATCATTAAGGAGCTCAGGCTAATTTTTGAGACTCGCGCGGCCATGGAGAGCTATGAGGCCTCCGAAAAGTTCTTTAACTGTAAGATGGAAGAAGGAAGCTCCGTTAGCGAGCACGTGCTCACCATGTCTGGGTACGCAAAGAAGCTCCAAGAGTTGGGAATATCGATTCCTAATGAATTGGGGATTCACCGTCTCCTTCAATCACTGCCACCAAGTTACAAGAACTTTGTGATGAACTACAACATGCACTGCATGAACAAGACGTTGCCTGAACTGTCGTCCATGCTGAAAACTGCTGAAGTGGAGATCAAGAAGGAGCAACAAGTGTTGATGGTCAATAAGACCACCAATTTCAAGAAACGGGGCAAGCCTAAGAACAAGGGCAACTTCAAGAAGGACGGCAAGAAATTTGCCGCACCTGCTAAGAAGCCCAAGGCTGGTCCTAAACCTGAAACTGAGTGCTTCTACTGCAAGGGAGCTGGTCACTGGAAGCGTAACTGCCCCAAGTACCTGGCGGATCTGAAGAACGGCAACATCAAGAAGAAAGGTATATTTGATATATGTGTTATAGATGTGTATCTTACTAGTAATCGTAGCAGTGCCTGGGTATTTGATACTGGTTCGGTTGGTCATATTTGTAACTCGAAACAGGAGCTGCGGAATAAACGAAGACTGGCAAGAGACGAGGTGACGATGCGCGTTGGAAATGGCTCCAAGGTCGATGTGATCGCCGTCGGCACGCTCCCTCTACATCTACCTTCGGGATTAGTTTTAAATTTAAATAATTGTTATTTGGTGCCTGCGTTAAGCATGAACATTATATCTGGATCCTGTTTACTGCGAGACGGTTACTCTTTTAAGTCTGAGAATAAAGGTTGTTCGATTTATATGAGTAATATCTTTTAGGGTAATGCACCTGAGATGAATGGTTTATTCTTACTGAATCTCGATAGTAGTGATACACATGTTCACAACATAGATGCTAAACGAATTAAATTGAATGACAATTCTACATACATGTGGCGCTGTCGTCTTGGTCACATTGGAGTGAAGCGTATGAAGAAACTCCATTCAGATGGACTTCTTGAATCACTTGATTTTGAATCACTTGAAAGATGCGAAGCATGTCTAATGGGAAAAATGACTAAGACTCCATTCTCTGGTACAATGGAGCGAGCTACAGACTTATTGGAAATAATACATACCGATGTGTGCGGTCCAATGAGTATAGCATCGCGTGGTGGATATCATTATGTTCTCACTTTCACGGATGACTTGAGTAGATATGGGTATGTCTACTTTATGAAGCATAAGTCCAAAACTTTCGAGAAGTTTAAGGAATTTCAAAGTGAAGTGGAAAATCATCGTAACAAGAAGATTAAGTTTCTGCGTTCTGATCGCGGAGGTGAATATCTGAGTTATGAGTTTGGCATGCATTTGAAGAAATGTGGAATACTTTCACAGTTGACACCGCCGGGAACACCACAGCGTAATGGTGTGTCCGAACGTCGTAATCGAACTCTCTTAGATATGGTTCGGTCTATGATGTCTCTTACAGATTTATCGTTATCATTTTGGGGCTATGCATTAGAGAGAGCCGCATTCACTTTAAATAGGGCACCATCTAAATCCGTTGAAACGACACCGTACGAATCGTGGTTTGGTAAGAAACCTAAGTTGTCGTTCCTTAAAGTTTGGGGTTGCGAAGCATATGTAAAGAAGTTACAACCTGATAAGCTAGAACCCAAAGCGGATAAATGCGTCTTCATAGGATACCCTAAAGAAACGATTGGGTATACCTTCTATCATAGATCCGAAGGCAAAGTTTTCGTTGCCAAGAATGGATCCTTTCTTGAGAAGGAGTTTCTCTCGAAAGAGGTGACTGGAAGGAAAGTAGAACTCGATGAGGTTATTGAACCTTCTCTTGGATTTGAGAGTAGCGCAGCACCAGAAGATGTTTTGGTGCCGCCTGCACCAATTGAAGAGGAAGCTAATGATAATAATCATGAAACTTCGAACGAAGTTACTACTGAACCTCGCAGGTCAACGAGGGATTCGTACCACTCCTGATTGGTATGACTCTGCCTTGAACGTCATGTTGGTGGACAACGCTGATGACCCTGCGACGTATGAAGAAGCTATGGTGGGCCCAGATTCCGACAAATGGCTAGAAGCCATGAAATCCGAAATGGGATCCATGTACGAAAACCAAGTGTGGACTTTGGTGGACTTACCAGATGGCCGTAAGGCTGTCGAGAACAAATGGATTTTCAAGAGAAAAACAGATGTTGATGGTAATGTTACCGTCTATAAAGCTCGACTTGTCGCGAAAGGGTTCCGACAAATTCAAGGAGTTGACTATGATGAGACTTTCTCACCAGTAGCGAAGCTAAAGTCTGTAAGGATTTTGTTAGCAATTGCTGCACATTTCGATTATGAGATTTGGCAGATGGATGTCAAAACGGCGTTCCTTAATGGTGACATTGAGGAAGAGTTGTATATGGTACAACCCAAGGGTTTTGTCGATCCTAAAGATGCTGACAAGGTATGCAAACTTCAGCGCTCCATTTATGGACTAAAGCAAGCATCCCGTAGTTGGAATCAACGTTTTGATAAAGTAATCAAAAACTTTGGATTTATACAAACTTATGGAGAAGCTTGTATTTACAAGAAAGTGAGTGGGAGCTCTGTAGCATTCCTAGTACTGTATGTAGATGACATATTGTTGATTGGGAATGATATAGAACTTCTTAATAGCGTCAAAACCTATTTGAATAATAGTTTTTCAATGAAGGATCTTGGCGAAGCGGCATATATTCTAGGCATCAAGATTTATAGAGATAGATCAAGACGCCTAATAGGGCTTTCACAAAGTACATACTTAGACAAAGTTCTAAAGAAGTTTAGAATGGAAGATAGCAAGAAAGGGTTCGTGCCCATGTTGTCAGGTAAGACCTTGAGTAAAACTCAAAGTCCAGCTACGGCAGAAGATAGAGAGAAAATGAATAACATTCCCTATGCCTCAGCCATAGGTTCTATCATGTATGCCATGCTGTGTACAAGACCGGATATAGCACATGCTGTTAGTTTGACTAGCAGATATCAAAGTGATCCTGGAATGGAGCACTGGATAGCGGTCAAGAATATCCTAAAGTACCTAAATAGGACTAAGGATATGGTTCTTTCTTATGGAGGTGATGAACAGCTTGTTGTAAACGGTTACACCTGATGCTAGTTGGAACACCGATCCGGATGACTCAAAGTCACAGTCGGGATACGTATTTATTTTGAATGGTGCTGCAGTGAGCTGGAGGAGTGCGAAGCAAAGCGTTGTGGCGAAGTCTTCAACTGAATCGGAATACATAGCTGCTTCGGAGGCTGCACAAGAAGCCGTTTGGATGAAGGAATTCATTACTGAACTCGGCGTGGTTCCCAGTGCGTTGGACCCGATGGCCATCTACTGTGACAACACAGGTGCCATAGCTAATGCTGCAGGAGCCAAGGTCACATAGCAAGCTGAAGCACATCAAGCTACGTTTCCACGCTATTCGCGAGTATGTCCGAGATGGTGACATAAAGATTTGCAAAGTACACACTGATCTGAATGTGGCAGATCCGTTGACTAAACCTCTCTCTAGGGCAAAGCATGACCAACACCAAAACGCCATGGGTGTTCGGTATATTACCATGTAATCTAGATTATTGACTCTAGTGCAAGTGGGAGACTGTTGGAGATATGCCCAAGAGGCAATAATAAAAGTGATTATTATTATATCTTTGTGTTTATGATGAATGTTTACATCCCATGCTATAATTGTATTATTAGGAAACACTAATACATGTGTGTTTTGTAAACATATAAGAGTCCCTAGTAAGCCTCTTGTTGAACTAGCTTGTTGATTAATTGATGATCATGGTTTCCTGATCATGGACATTAGGATGTGATTAATAACAAGGTTATATCATTAGAGAATGATGTGATGGACACACACCCATAGTAAGCGTAGCATAAGATCAAGTCATTAAGTTCGTATTGCTGTAAGCTTTCAAATACATAGTAACCTATTCCTTCGACCATGAGGTTATGTTAATCACCATCACCGGATGGATACTTTGATGACATCAAACTGCCGCTTCGTAACTGGGTGGTTATAAAAGTGTCATTGGGTATTCTGAAAGTATGTGTTGAAGCGCATGAACCAAGATTGGGATTTGTCCATCCATATGACGGATAGATATGCTCTGGGCCCTCTCGGTGGAATGTCATCTAGTTAGCTTGCAAGCATGTGACTGGGTCACAAGGGATGACATATCACGGAACGAGTAAAGAGTACTTATCAGTAACGAGGTAGAACTAGGTATGGAGATACCGACGATCAAACCTCGGATAAGTATAGTATCGCGAGACAAAGGGAATTAGTTTCGTATGTAAGTGGTTCAATCGATCACGAAGTCATCGTTGAGTATGTGGGAGCCATTATGGATCTCCAGGTCCCGCTAATGGTTATTGATAGGAGATGTGTCTCTATCATGTCTACATATTCACGAACCGTAGGGTGACACACTTAAGGTTCGAAGTTGTTTTAAGTAGATATGGAATATGCGTTGGAGACCGAATGTTGTTCGGAGTCTCGGATTGGATTCGGGACATCACCAGGAGATCCGGAATGGTCCGGAGAATAAGATTTATATATAGGAGATCATTTTATGAGTTAGGAAATGTTCCGGAGTGTTTGTATGAGGATTCTAGAAGGTTTCGGAATGTTCCGGAAGGTTCTAGAAGATATCTTGGAGTTTGCTTGAAAATCAAGATAGGGATCAAGGAGTCCTGGTGGGTCAAGATACGGATTCGTGGGGGAGGAGGACTCCTCCCCCCACCTCCAATCCGCCGGCCATAGAGAGGGAGGGGAGTCCTACAAGGACTCCCCCTCCCTAGGCGCCTCCCCTCTTTAAATAGAGGGGCAGGGGCGCCCCCTCCTCCTAAGCTCTCATAGCACCCAATCTCTGCCGCCTCTCTCCTCCACCATCTTCTGCACAGGCATAGGCGAAGCCCTACAGAATTCTCTACTCCACCACCACCACCACCACGCCGTCGTGCTGCTGGGATTCCGTGGAGAAGATCTACTACCTCCGCTGCTCGCTGGAACGGGGAGAGGAAGGTCTGCTTCGACTCCGCACGTGTGACCGACTGCGGAAGCGCTGCCGAATCGTGGCGCCGGAAGGATCGTCTACTTGACCAAGGGCGGAAGCGCTGCTGGATCGCGACGCCGGAAGGATCGTCCACACGATCTTGAGATCGGCAAGTGATCGACTACATCAACCACGATATCTAATCTCGTTAACGCTTTCGGATCTACGAGGGTTAGTTCCCATCTATCTCGTTGCTCATGTCTAATAGATTAGATCTTGGCTTTTATCTAGATTAGATCTAGGTTTTGTTCGTTCCTCTTGCGGTAGAAATTTTTTGTTTTCCATGCTACGAACCCATCAGTGGTATCAGAGCCGTATCTATGCGTAGATCTGTTGCATGAGTAGAACACAATGTTTTTGTGGGCGTTGATGCTTTTGTTGTCGGTGTCTTAGCGTGTACTTTGCATCTTGCGGCATGGTGGGATGAAGCGGCTCGGGCTAACATTACATGTCATCGCACATGAGACTTGCTCCACGCTTGACGTGCAACTTGCTTTGCACAAGTGGCTTTGCGGGTGTCTGTCTCTCCCACCATAGTTAAGATTCGATTTACAATGAGCATCTTGACAACACTTGTATCAACGTTGTGGTTCTTGTTCGTAGGTAAGATTCGGTCTTATGCGAAAGCCCCAAACCACGTAAAACTTGCAAAGAAAATTAGAGGCGTCTAACTTGTTTTTGCAGGGGTTTTGTGATGTGATATGGCCATCATGTGATTGTGATTGTATTTGATGTATGCAATGATCCTTGTTATAATATGGCAACCGGCAGGAGCCTAATGGTTGTCTTTAATTCTGTTAAGACCTGCGTGTCTATTCATCTTGTAATAGCTTTATTCCAAGTAGTTGTAATAGTTGCTGGTGATGATGGACAACCATGAAGCGGCGCCACTGACCTTGACGCAATGCTGGTGATGATGGAGATCATGTTCGTGCTTTGGAGATGGAGATCAAAGGCGCAAGAAGAAAAGGCCATATCATATCACACTTATTATGAATTGCCTGTGATGTTAATCCTTTATGCATCTTGTATTGCTTAGATCGCGACGGTAGCATTATAAGATGATCCCTCTCACTAAATATCAAGTAATAAAGTGTTCACCCTTAGTTGGCACCGTTGCTAAGACTCGTCGTTTCGAAGCATCTCGTGATGATCGGATGTGATAGATTCTACTGTGTGCATACAACGGGTGCAAGCCAGATTTGCACATGCGGGAAACTAAGGTTGTCTTGACGAGCCTAGCATGTACAGACATGGTCTCGGAACACGGAATACCGAAAGGTAGAGCATGAGTCATATAAATGATATGATGAACATGAAGATTGTTCGCCGATGAAGCTACATCTTCTCTCGTGAAGATCGGACTTGGTGTAGTGGACTTGGTTCGTGTAATCACTAAGACAATGTGAGGGATGTTGTTTTGAGTGGGAGTTCACCTAGTTAGTTTAAGAATTAAATTTGAACTCAATTTGTCATAAACTTAGTCTAAACTACTTGCAAATTGTTGTAGATTATGGCGACCCCCTCCATCAATTTCAATGCGTTCCTAGAGAAAGAAAAGCTTAAAAACAATGGAAGCAATTTCACGGACTGGTTCAGTGGACTGAAGATCGTCCTCAGGGCTGGTCAGTTGACCTATGTGCTCGATGCACCGCTAGGTGACCCACCTACAGATAATGCCACCGATGACGAAAAAAATGTTTTCGCCACTCGGAAGAATCATTACTCCACAGTTCAGTGTGCCATCCTGTACGGTTTAGAAGCGGAGCTCCAACAGCGTTTTGAGCACCACGACCCGTTCGAGATCATTAAGGAGCTCAGGCTAATTTTTGAGACTCGCGCGGCCATGGAGAGCTATGAGGCCTCCGAAAAGTTCTTTAACTGTAAGATGGAAGAAGGAAGCTCCGTTAGCGAGCACGTGCTCACCATGTCTGGGTACGCTAAGAAGCTCCAAGAGTTGGGAATATCGATTCCTAATGAATTGGGGATTCACCGTCTCCTTCAATCACTGCCACCAAGTTACAAGAACTTTGTGATGAACTACAACATGCACTGCATGAACAAGACGTTGCCTGAACTGTCGTCCATGCTGAAAACTGCTGAAGTGGAGATCAAGAAGGAGCAACAAGTGTTGATGGTCAATAAGACCACCAATTTCAAGAAACGGGGCAAGCCTAAGAACAAGGGCAACTTCAAGAAGGACGGCAAGAAAGCTGCCGCACCTGCTAAGAAGCCCAAGGCTGGTCCTAAACCTGAAACTGAGTGCTTCTACTGCAAGGGAGCTGGTCACTGGAAGCGTAACTGCCCCAAGTACCTGGCGGATCTGAAGAACGGCAACATCAAGAAGAAAGGTATATTTGATATATGTGTTATAGATGTGTATCTTACTAGTAATCGTAGCTAGTGCCTGGGTATTTGATACTGGTTCGGTTGCTCATATTTGTAACTCGAAACAGGAGCTGCGGAATAAACGAAGACTGGCAAGAGACGAGGTGACGATGCGCGTTGGAAATGGCTCCAAGGTTGATGTGATCGCCGTCGGCACGCTCCCTCTACATCTACCTTCGGGATTAGTTTTAAATTTAAATAATTGTTATTTGGTGCCTGCGTTAAGCATGAACATTATATCTGGATCCTGTTTATTGCGAGACGGTTACTCTTTTAAGTCTGAGAATAAAGGTTGTTCGATTTATATGAGTAATATCTTTTATGGTAATGCACCTGAGATGAATGGTTTATTCTTACTGAATCTCGATAGTAGTGATACACATGTTCACAACATAGATGCTAAACGAATTAAATTGAATGATAATTCTACATACATGTGGCACTGTCGTCTTGGTCACATTGGAGTGAAGCGTATGAAGAAACTCCATTCAGATGGACTTCTTGAATCACTTGATTTTGAATCACTTGAAAGATGCGAAGCATGTCTAATGGGAAAAATGACTAAGACTCCATTCTCTGGTACAATGGAGCGAGCTACAGACTTATTGGAAATAATACATACCGATGTGTGCGGTCCAATGAGTGTAGCATCGCGTGGTGGATATCGTTATGTTCTCACTTTCACGGATGACTTGAGTAGATATGGGTATGTCTACTTTATGAACATAAGTCCAAAACTTTCGAGAAGTTTAAGGAATTTCAAAGTGAAGTGGAAAATCATCGTAACAAGAAGATTAAGTTTCTGCGTTCTGATCGCGGAGGTGAATATCTGAGTTATGAGTTTGGCATGCATTTGAAAGAAATGTGGAATACTTTCACAGTTGACACCGCCGGGAACACCACAGCGTAATGGTGTGTCCGAACGTCGTAATCGAACTCTCTTAGATATGGTTCGGTCTATGATGTCTCTTACAGATTTACCGTTATCATTTTGGGGCTATGCATTAGAGACAGCCGCATTCACTTTAAATAGGGCACCATCTAAATCCGTTGAAACGACACCGTACGAATTGTGGTTTGGTAAGAAACCTAAGTTGTCGTTCCTTAAAGTTTGGGGTTGCGAAGCATATGTAAAGAAGTTACAACCTGATAAGCTAGAACCCAAAGCGGAGAAATGCGTCTTCATAGGATACCCTAAAGAAACGAATTGGGTATACCTTCTATCATAGATCCGAAGGCAAAGTTTCGTTGCAAAGAATGGATCCTTTCTTGAGAAGGAGTTTCTCTCGAAAGAGGTGACTGGAAGGAAAGTAGAACTCGATGAGGTTATTGAACCTTCTCTCGGATTTGAGAGTAGCGCAGCACCAGAAGATGTTTTGGTGCCGCCTGCACCAATTGAGAGGAAGCTAATGATAATGATCATGAAACTTCGAACGAAGTTACTACTGAACCTCGCAGGTCAACGAGGGTTCGTACCACTCCTGATTGGTATGACTCTGCCTTGAACGTCATGTTGGTGGACAACGCTGATGACCCTGCGACGTATGAAGAAGCTATGGTGAGCCCAGATTCCGACAAATGGCTAGAAGCCATGAAATCCGAAATGGGATCCATGTACGAAAACCAAGTGTGGACTTTGGTGGACTTACCGGATGGCCGTAAGGCTGTCGAGAACAAATGGATTTTCAAGAGAAAAACAGATGCTGATGGTAATGTTACCGTCTATAAAGCTCGACTTGTCGCGAAAGGGTTCCGACAAATTCAAGGAGTTGACTATGATGAGACTTTCTCACCAGTAGCGAAGCTAAAGTCTGTGAGGATTTTGTTAGCAATTGCTGCACATTTCGATTATGAGATTTGGCAGATGGATGTCAAAACGGCGTTCCTTAATGGTGACATTGAGGAAGAGTTGTATATGGTACAACCCAAGGGTTTTGTCGATCCTAAAGATGCTGACAAGGTATGCAAACTTCAGCGCTCCATTTATGGACTGAAGCAAGCATCCCGGAGTTGGAATCAACGTTTTGATAAAGTAATCAAAAACTTTGGATTTATACAAACTTATGGAGAAGCTTGTATTTACAAGAAAGTGAGTGGGAGCTCTGTAGCATTCCTAGTACTGTATGTAGATGACATATTGTTGATTGGGAATGATATAGAACTTCTTAATAGCGTCAAAACCTATTTGAATAATAGTTTTTCAATGAAGGATCTTGGCGAAGCGGCATATATTCTAGGCATCAAGATTTATAGAGATAGATCAAGACGCCTAATAGGGCTTTCACAAAGTACATACTTAGACAAAGTTCTAAAGAAGTTTAGAATGGAAGATAGCAAGAAAGGGTTCGTGCCCATGTTGTCAGGTAAGACCTTGAGTAAAACTCAAAGTCCAGCTACGGCAGAAGATAGAGAGAAAATGAATAATATTCCCTATGCCTCGGCCATAGGTTCTATCATGTATGCCATGCTGTGTACAAGACCGGATATAGCACATGCTGTTAGTTTGACTAGCAGATATCAAAGTGATCCTGGAATGGAGCACTGGACAGCGGTCAAGAATATCCTAAAGTACCTAAATAGGACTAAGGATATGGTTCTTTCTTATGGAGGTGATGAACAGCTTGTTGTAAACGGTTACACTGATGCTAGTTGGAACACCGATCCGGATGACTCAAAGTCACAGTCGGGATACGTATTTATTTTGAATGGTGCTGCAGTGAGCTGGAGGAGTGCGAAGCAAAGCGTTGTGGCGAAATCTTCAACTGAATCGGAATACATAGCTGCTTCGGAGGCTGCACAAGAAGCCGTTTGGATGAAGGAATTCATTACTGAACTCGGCGTGGTTCCCAGTGCGTTGGACCCGATGGCCATCTACTGTGACAACACAGGTGCCATAGCTAATGCGCAGGAGCCAAGGTCACATAGCAAGCTGAAGCACATCAAGCTACGTTCTCCACGCTATTCGCGAGTATGTCCGAGATGGTGACATAAAGATTTGCAAAGTACACACTGATCTGAATGTGGCAGATCCGTTGACTAAACCTCTCTCTAGGGCAAAGCATGACCAACACCACAACGCCATGGGTGTTTCGGTATATTACCATGTAATCTAGATTATTGACTCTAGTGCAAGTGGGGAGACTGTTGGAGATATGCCCAAGAGGCAATAATAAAAGTGATTATTATTATCTTTGTGTTTATGATGAATGTTTACATCCCATGCTATAATTGTATTATTAGGAAACACTAATACATGTGTGTTTTGTAAACATATAAGAGTCCCTAGTAAGCCTCTTGTTGAACTAGCTTGTTCATTAATTGATG